>JAJIBD010003533.1:0-173746 GCA_021461705.1 Cryptotis parvus
AGGAATTACTCCTGGCGGTGCTCGGGGACCATATGGGATGCCGGAGATAGAACCCAGGCCGGCATGGGCCAGCCGCGTGCAAGGCAAACGCCCTACCCGGCTGGACCATCGCCTCCGGCCCCAAACTTTTAATTTCAGGTGATAGTGATTTTCTTTTAAAATTAAAAGAAATTTTTCTGTTTTTTTGGGCAATACCTGGCAATGCCCCTGACTCTGTGCTCAGGGATCACTCTTGGTGGTGCTCATGAGAACATCTGGGATGGCAGGGGTTGAACCCAGGTTGCGTGCAAGGCAAGGGCCCTACCCTCTGTACTATCACTTAAACTCCAATTATTTTAATTTAAACATTGTGGTTTACAAAGTAGTTCATAGTACACTTATTACAGGCATTCAACATTCCAACACCAATCCCACAACCCGAGTGACCTGAGTTTTATTAGTGGCCCCATTTTCCTAACCACCCCCTCAAGCCTGCCCCCTAGTAGGCACAAAATTGTTGGAGGACAGATTTATCTAATCTGGGAGTTTTGTTGTTTTGCCTACTCCCAGCTTAATCTATTTAAGCCAAGGTTCATTCTAGTGAGACCTCTCTTCTATGTAAACACTGCTAGAGGGTGTGGCAGTTACAGAAGTCACCTTGACTGAATAACTTCTGACTTAAACATCTACTAAGACTTCTATGTTTTCTAGATTGGGCACAGCTTCTCTTTTATACCCACTGCACCCAGCGTGGGACAGTTAGAATTTACCAGGAGACTACCACCCTGGCTACGTTGAGACTATAGGAAGACTATAGGAAGGATCATACTAGTTTGCTCTAAGCAGGCGAGAGTGACCCTTTCAGTAGACGAGAACAAGATACTCAGAATCACCCTGGTGCAGATAATAATAAGAAGGACCTTGTGGGTACCATCTAGATTACATGAAGGTCATGAAATTAAGATGTATTGCTTTATATCAGCTCTCTCTCTCTCTCTCTCTCTCTCTCTCTCTCTCTCTCTCTCTCTCCAGTGTTTTACATAAGAGATAAGCTCGGGATTAGTCCTTGGCGTAACCTTTGTTTATACCTGCAATAGGGTGTGGCACTACACTCTGTTTAGAGTTCTTTGTTGACACAACCCTCCCTGGATTACTTTGGTGTATATAAGGGGACTGACTTGAGGCCCCTTCAGCCTTTTTGCTTTCGGCTTCTGGCTCCTGCAGCTTTTTGGCTTTTGTTTTTTTGCTCTTTGGCCTTTTGCTCCTTCTTCTGAGTAGGACTCATCTGGGGTGAGATCCTCTCTGTTTGGGTGGAGATGTAGGCTCTTTTGTATGGTCTAAGTTCAAACCATAGCTAGAGTTTGTTCCTTATATTGGAGTGCTGTGGAAGAGCTTTTGTACTATTAAAAGCCTTTTGGAACTGCACCGACTCGTGAGTTTTCATCTATTCCCCGGCTTCCTCGGAGGTAGAAGAGAACTTCTGTCCTGACACTATCAGAGACCCCAGTGGCATCCCCGACACAAAATCATTTATTTGTTTATTTATTTAGCTTTTTTGGGTCACACTTGGCAATGGTCAGGGATTACTGCTGGCTCTGCACTTAGGAATTACTCCTGGAGTGCTCAGGGGACCATATGGGATGACAGGGATCAAACCCAGATTGGCCATGTGCAAGGCAAATGCCCTATCCACTGTGCTATTTCTCCAGCCTCCATAATTATTTATTTTATATTGCTTATTACAACTAAATGACTAGTGGCATTGTTAAAAAAACAGTAAAGGGAAATTTGTGGGATTTTTTTTTTTGCATTTTGGGTCACACCTGGCAATGCTCAGGGGTTACCTCTGGCTCCGCGCTCAGGAATTACTCCTTTTTTTTTTTTTTCTTTTTGGGTCACACTTGGCGACGCTGAGGGGTTTCTCCTGGCTCTGCGCTCAGGAATTACTCCTGGCGGTGCTCAGGGGACCATATGGGATGCCGGGGGATCGAACCCGGGCCAGCATAGGCCAGCCGCGTGCAAGGCAAACGCCCCTACCCGCTGGGCTATCACTCCGGCCCCCATGGAATTACTCCTGGTGGTGCTCGGGAGATCATATGGGATGCCAGGGATCGAACCTGGGTCAGCCGCATGCAAGGTCAAGCCACATGCAAACACCCTACCCTCTCTACTATCACTCCAGCCTGGGAAATTGTTTTATCTCACTACAGGGCTGTTAAGTACCTATCTGCAGTCTACTAAGCTGTTTTTTGCTAGTTGAGCCTCTAGTGCTATGGTTTAGTTTGTTTACTTGACTTTCATGTTACGTTCCCGTCTAATGTGGTGCTCCTACTGACCTGTTGGTGTTGTGGAAATTGGAGTGTCCCATAACTGTGTATTCAGCTACATCTAGAAACTTCAGGCCCCAGAACACAGGGCCTTTGGGTGTGTTGACACGGTGGGGGCTGTGGGTGTGGCTGCTGGGGTTTCCACAGGCACTGAGGGTGGGAGAGGCTGCCTGCCTCCTCTCTTGAGAGACCCCAGAATTCTCAGGCTGAAAAATATTGGTGCGCCTGGAGTTTTCAAGGTTTGGTGTCTTCCGAGTAAACATAAGGCAGTGGAGTTGGGCTGAGGTAGTGGCGATAGCTGAGGAGTGTGGAGTGTGGCTGTGTAGGAGGGCGAGACCCGTCCCATCCTTCCAGAGGGACCCCCTAGTTTTCAGCTGGGTAGCGTATCTGCGAGTCTTAGTGTCTTGGCTTGCATCTCCTTGGAGACTGTCATGGATCTGTAGAGCAGGGTCAGTGGTGGCGGCCGCCATGGCGACTGTGATTTTCTGTTCACAAAGCCATGTCCTAATGCCGTGGTGCTTAGGTTCTCTCAGCCGAAATGTGGCCCATCCTGTGTGGTGCTGGAGATCAGTCAGTAGAGATCCCGAGACTGTCATCAGTGCATGTGGGAAGCACTAGGGGCTCAAACCCTCAGCCGCACATGTGCAAGGCAGGCGCTTGCCAAGTCATCTTGCCACCCCCCCACTGTGGTTTCCGGTAGGCCCAATGCGGTGCTGTTTGCACTGTCGGAAAGGTGGAGCTGACACTTTGTTTTGTTTATCAGGGCTACACTCGGCCCCTGCTCAGGGCTTACTCCTCATTTTTCACTCAGGAATTATTATTATTATTATTATTATTATTATTATTATTATTATTATTATTTTATTATTATTATTATTTTGCATTTTGGATCACAACCGGCAATGCTCCTGGTTCTGTGCTCAGGACTTAGTCCTGGCAGTGCTTGAGGGACCATATGGGATGCTGGTGATCAAACCCAGGTCAGCTGCGTGGAAGGCAAACGCCCTACCCACTGTGCTGTCACTCTGGCCCCAGGAATTACTCTTGGCAGTGCAAACTCCCTACCCGCTGTACTATATCTCTGGTTCCCCATTTTTTTTTCAGACACCCAGTGATGCTCAGGGGTATCTCCTGGTTCTGCTCTCAGGAATTAATGCTGGTGGTGCTAGGGGAACCGTATGGGATGCCAGGATAGAACCTGGTCTGCCACTTATAAGGCAAACACCATCCCTCTGGCCTATGGCTCTGGTGATGCCAGTTTGTGGTTTTTTTTTTTTTTTTTTTGCTTTTTGGGTCACACCGGCATTGCTCAGGGGTTTCTCCCTGGCTCTGCACTCAGGAATTACTCCTGGCGGTGCTCGGGGGACCATATGGGATGCTGGGAATGGAACCCGGGCCGGCATGGGCCGGGCCGGCGCAAGGCAAACGCCCTACCCGCTGGGCTATTGCTCTAGCCTCCCAGTTTGTGATTTTAATCTTGAAAATGAAAGTGCATTAAGTGATAACTTAGGTAATTTTTAATTTTTGGTGCTAGGGACACAAACCAGGGCCTCATATGTGGGAATCAGGAAAGTCTTTGCCCAAACTCCATCCCAAATTGACATTTTGGTTGAAAAATGAGGTTTGGTCTGACCTTAGAACAGTTTATCTGTCAGAACTGGGCTGGGTGCCCAGGATGGACTCGGCCTGGGTCTGGCCTGTTTGGGGTGGCGTGGGCAGAGGTGGGGAAGCAGGTCTGCTCTGTGCTGGACATGGTCAAGTCTGACTGGCCTTGTGGCCCTCTCGCTTTGGAAGAAGATTCGAGTTAGGGCGACGGTCTGCGGGTGAAGTGGTTGTAGCCACAAACAGCAGGACGGGGCCAGTGCCTGGCCAGTCCTGGGGTTTGGTGGTGCTGTGTCTGATCCAGATGTGGTATCAGAGGGTCTGGCTCTGGTTTTCATTCCAGCCACGGCGGGCCGTGTCTGATGCTGTGGGAACCTGTGTGATTCCAAGTAGATACCGGGCTCTATCTGTGGGTGCCAGGCCCTCCTAGCAACCCTGGCCCTATCTGTGGGTGTCAGACCTGCTCCTAGCAACCCCCGGCCCTATCTGTGGGTGCCTGGCCCACTCCTAGCAACCCCGGCCCAGCTGATAGGCCCAGGATATTCTGTGGGACCTGAAAGCTGTGAGCTCTGGAATCCGCAGGAACCTCAACTCCTTGTGCCAGGGGCACCAGGGACACTTAGCCCGCAGGCGCCGGGAACCAACACTTGCTTGAGGCTGTGCCCCACTGCTCTCTGGTGCAGTGGGGCGCTTCT
Organism: Cryptotis parvus; assembly: GCA_021461705.1. Taxonomy (NCBI): domain Eukaryota; kingdom Metazoa; phylum Chordata; class Mammalia; order Eulipotyphla; family Soricidae; genus Cryptotis; species Cryptotis parvus. Next base: position 4,604 of record JAJIBD010003533.1, read on the forward strand.
CACTGCTCCCCAGGCCAGGCCGGCATAGCCTGCCCTCGAGCCCAGCAGTGCTGCTGACCGAGTCTTCCCAAGGCCGCTCTGCCTATGAGTGATGCTTGAGGAAGGCCCAGGTTTTCCTACTGGCTGGGAGTATGGGTGGGCATGTGGGTCGGTGCTGCTGGTTCCTGATCACAGGGGCACCCGGTCCAGGATGGCAATGCCCAAGGGCAGAGCAGGGCAGTGAGCCTGCTCATTCTGGCACACGGCAGACACGGTTTGAGGGAGGTGAGGGAGGACAGGCGGGCTCGGGAAGCGCTTGTCCCCACAGGGCCTGGGTATGGCATGGCCTGTGGCTCCAGCTGGGGTTTGGAGGGCTGGGGAGTTAGCTGGAGCCGCTGTGGCAGATGGCACTGCCTCGGCCAGCATGGAATGAGGCTCCCAGCCGGCCGGGGGTGTGCGAGTCTCCTGGCAGCCAGAGGGGAGAGGGCAGCCCCGCCCGGAGCAGCAGCGTGTGCAGGGGCAGGTGAGGCTTCCTGCAGGTCCAATCAGGGAAGCTTCTGTGCTGGTGGGGGGATGGAGGGTCCTGTAGACGGATGCTCAGGGAAGGGGGTCACTAGACGATGGGGATGGGAAAGACGGAGTGGCTAACTCCTGACCTCACGAGGGTTCAGGAGGAAGCCAGGCCGAGGGGCTGCTTGTGTAGTTGCTCTGGGGGGCTCTGTGTGGTCCAATGAATCAGAGGCCTGTGAGCTCCCCCTCCCCTATGCAGCCGGTTCTGCAGCGCCAGGCCTGCCCAGGGCACAGGGCCTGGGAAGCTTCCCCCAGGGCCAACAGGAAGGACAGGGCATGGCAGAGCCTCTGGGCACCATTCCCAGACTGCTCAGTCCTGTTCTGTCTCAAGCAGGAGTCCAGGGGCTCTGCAGGCGGGCAGTGGGGGATGGGGGATCAGGAATGATCTGCTGTGAACAAACCCCAACTCAGAGCCTGCAAGGAGCACCACCCAGGATGAGTGCCAGAGCGCAAGGTCCCGTTTATTGGTGTTTTGAGACAGCAGGGAAGGGAGGGGTCCTCCTCCTGGGTGTTCCATCCTCTGCCTCGGGCTCAGGGCAGGAGACCGCGGCACAGAAGGGCACTGGGGTTGGGGTCTGGGGGGCGCCTAAACCAGGCAGGGGAACTGGGATAGGAGGGGGACGTGCACCCTCACCTCTTGGCTCATTCCCTCTCCCTAGAACCTGGGGCGGGCTGGCAGGTGGGGCTCATGCAGCAGTAAGTGGATAGGGGATGGCCCTTGGGGGGCAGCTGGAAGGGGCCGTGCTGAGGGCACAGTGGGCCCGCATGGATTATCTGCAGTATACACACAGGAGGGGCAGGTGCCCTCCCAGGCTGAGACCAAAGAGGGGAGGTTCAGTTGGCACTGCCATGCCAGGGCAGGGTCCTGGTCAGCCCTGAGCAGGGGCTGGGCTATTCCTTTGCGCGCCGATGATGGTGAGGATGTACAGGAAGATGTTGATGATGTCAGTGTACAGGTTCAAGGCTGCAAACACGTACTCCTCGGGGCTCAGGGACAGCTGCTTGTTCCCCAGGAGCAGCTGGGTGTCCACCGCCAGGAACTGGAGCCAGGAAGGGGTGGGAGAGAGGGCTGCTGACGGAGGGCCCAGGGACAGCCACCCCCCCGCCCCCAGAGCCCCCACTCACGCAGGTGAAGAGCAAGGCGCCCAGGGAGGCGTAGACGATCTCCAGGATGCGGTTGCGGATGAAGATGCAGAGGATGGCGAAGATCAACAGCACCACCATGCTCACCAGCAGCACGCCCATACACGAGGTGAAGTCATAGCGGGTCTGCGGGCACGGACAGTGGGTTGCCGCACCCACCCCCACCCCAGGGAGGGAGTGCCTGTGGGCCCGGCGTGCCCTTACCTGCAGGGAGAAGATGACCACTGTGAAGCAGACCACCGTGGTGATGCCCACAGCCATGATGACGGCCTCGGTGTCGTAGAAGCTGGCGATCATGCCCACCATGTAGGACAGGCTGATGGTCAGGATGGACTGCAGGGAGGAGGCAGAGACTGGTGAGGGAAACGGCGTCAGGGGTGGAAGGGGGATTAGGGGACGGGCGCGGCGTTACCAGGGCAATGAGGTTCCATGGGTGCTTTCGCGGAACTCCCCACAGCAGCTGAGGACGATGAGGGAGACGAAAAAAAAAGCATAGGACACGTAGTAGGTCCAGACGTTTGCCCGGACGAAGCCCTTCACCTCCCCAACGAACGTGAACACGGCCACGGAGGACAGGGTCACCGTCAGCTGCAGGGTCAGCACCAGGAACACCTGCGGAGGGAGGGAAGCAATGAGGGGCTTCCTGAAGTGGAGGCCTGTCCACCCTGGTCCCGCCCCTTCCCTCTCCACACACCCTGCCTACCCCACCCCAGCCCTGCCCCTCCAGAGCCCCGCCCACTCGGGGACCCTCACTGAGGTCCCGCCCATGTGGCCCCGCCCCTCCAGAGGCCCAACCCTGCCCAGTTGCTGACACCCACCTTGCGGATAAAGGCCTGGCGGATGCTCTTGTCATCCCAGTTGGTGGCAGAAAAGTCCTGGTTGTCATAGTAAGAGGGAGGGCCCTCCTCGTGATAGTTCCCATGCTGAGTAGCTGGGGGGCAGGAGGGGCGGGCTGAGTGCCCACTAGTGGGCCTGGGACCCGCCCCCCCCCCCCTACCCCACTACTCACAGCCAGGCTCCATTCCCGGGAAGGCTTGTGGTTGTCCATAGGGGTTGGGGGGGAAGGGACTCTGTGGTAGGGCCCCTGGGGGTACCCCTCTTGGGGATAGGGGCCCTGAGGGTACCCCCTGGGGGATAGGGGGCCTGGGGGTACCCGGGGGTAGGGGTTGGGGCCCTGGGGATACCCTGGTTGACCATAGGAAGAAGGCTGGAAACTAGGGTATGGGGCTCCAGGATAGGGGGCATGGAGGGCTGGGGACCCCCAGGATATCCAGGATTGGGGGGGGGGAGGATAGTTGTCCCCAGATACCAAGAAACTCTTTTCATGGGGCATGGCCTCGGGCTGCGTGAGCTCCCCCTAGAGGAGAGAGAGAACAGTCAGCTGCGGTCACCGTCGCTGCCCGTGCCAGGGTGAACCCAGGGAGACCCCAGCAGAGGAGCGGCGGAGGCCGCAGGGACCCAGTACGTTGGCCGTGGGCCTTCAGACCGGCCCCTGCAGCCAGCCCAGACAGTGGACGAGGGGACAGTCCGGGCGAGACTGCCATCCCGGGAGCTCCGGCTCAGGCGGCTCTCGGAGCAGCGAACCCGAGGAGCCTTGTCACGGCACCTGGCGCCCCCAGGGCCGGGTGGGGCCCCCACGCTTGGCAGCAACCGCCTAAGCAGCTTTAAGGGGCCCTTGCCCGTGACTATTTGTGTCCGGCAAATCCCTCGGCCATCTGCGACCCGCGCGCCGGGACTGTCTCCTGGGAGCCAGGACCGGCCGTGACTCCTCGGCAGGCCCGGGGGGTGGGGTGCGGCGAACAGCGGGTGCGGGGGAGAGGGGCTGCAGGGCGTGCGGGGAACAAAGCGGGCGGGGGCGGCGGGCGATGCGGGCCGGCGGGGGCCGCTCTGGTAGCGGGTCCCGCCGCCGCCGCCGCAGCAGCGCGATACCCCCGCCTCCGTTCCCGGTGGCCGGAGGGGCCGCCCAGCTCCAGTCCCCACGTCCCCGCCGCCCCCGCCGCCCCCGCCCCTGGCGGGATGCGCGCGCCCGGCCAGACCCACCGCTGCGCCGCTCCGCTGCGCAGGGCCTGTGCGGGCCGCGGGGCGGCCCGGTGGGCCTCCGGAGGGTCAGAACCGTCGCTCGGCCGGGCCTGGAACTCACCGATTACGGGGCGCCCGGAGCTGGTGCGAACAGTGTCCGCTACGCGGCCGCGCGGTCAAAGGCCGCAGCGCGCGCACCGCACCCGCACCCACTCGGCGCTTCGGCGGGGCCTGCGCCTGCGGTCCAGAGACGCAGCGGGGCCTTGTGACGGGGCGGGGCCTGGGAATCGGGGGCGGGGCCTGTAGGCTGGAGACGCAGCGGGGCCTTGTGACGGGGCGGGGCCTTGTGACGGGGGGGGGCCTACGGCCGGGAGATGCCTCGGGTCTTTATGACGGAGCAGGGGTGGTCTGTGACGGGGGGCGGGCCTACGGTCGGGAGACGCCTCGGGGTCCTTATGACGGAGCGGTGGGGGGTCTGTGACGGGGGCGGGGCCTGCGGTCCGGAGGCGAAGCAGGACCTTGCGATGGGGCGGGGCTTGCGCTTCGGGGCGGGGTCGGGGCATAGGGGGCGGGACCTATAGTCCGGAGACGCACCTGGGCGGTGTGACGGGGGCGGGGCCATAATCCAGGTGCTGGGCCTGCAGTAAGGAGATGCCTCAGGGACTTGTGACGGGGGCGGGACCTTGTGACGGAGGCAGGGCCATGATCGGGGGCGGGGTCTGGCTCCATGGGTGAGTTGGGAGCGCTGGGGTGTTGGCCCTTCCCACCAGAGTCCTGCTGCTGGCAATTTTCCAAGCCTCAGGCCGGTGGCACTCCCCGGGGCCGGTCCACTTTATTCCTGAGCCTACGATCTGCTTGCAGTGCCCTTTTCTCCTTCCTCTTCAACAGCGTTTTCCCCTTTCGCTTTCCCTTTCCCTCCAAGAGTCGCCCAAATCCAGGCCTAATTTACTCTCGGCTCTGTCACTGAGCCCAGACCCACTGCAAACCTGTTAGATGGTTGTGCTCATTTCAGCCGCTGGGAGGCCATCCCTGCCTCTTTGCTCCAGGGCTGAAGCCAGGGTTGCCTGAGCAAGTGGACAGCCAACCCTGTAGCCCTGCCTCTGGGGTGTTCAGGACCTAACACGGATCTGCAACCCCATGGTAGCAAGCTCTGTGTCCAGTGAGCAGGTGTTCGACCCCTCTAGCTGTGTTTTGTGTTTGTGTGGTACAAGCGTCCCTCATGGCTGATCTCACAGGACCATCTGTTTTGGGTTTCCCAGAGCTTGTGGGTGAGGGAACGGAGCGAGAGAGCAGGTGGTCTGAGTTTCAGAGAGAGAACCAGGTGGTCACACAGTTGAGGAGCCTCTTAAAGAAAAAGAAAAGTGGGGCTGGAGCGATAGCACAGTGGGTAGGGCGTTTGCCTTGCACGTGGTCAACCCTGGTTCGATCCCGGCATCCCATATGGTCCCCTGAGCACCGCCAGGAGTAATTCCTGAGCGAGGAGCCAGGAGTAACCCCTGAGCATCACTGGTGTGACCCAAAAAAAAACAAAACAAAAAAAAAATAAAGGAAAGAAAAGAAAAAAGAAAAGTCACAAACCGAGTCCAGGCCGAACTGAGATGGGCCTGAGAAAATCAGTCCTCAAGGCTGCCACATGCTGCTGCTGCTGGATCCCGGGGCCTCACCGGCCTCGACTGCGGAACTGTCTGTCCCATCCTTCCTTAGGGACTCCAGCTTTTTTTTTTTTTTTTTTTGCTTTTTGGGTCACACCCGCGACGCTCAGGGGTTTCTCCTGCCTCTGCACTCAGGAATTACTCCCGGCAATGTTCAGGGGACCATATGGGATGCCGGGATTGAACCCGGGCCGGCACAAGTCGGCCGCGTGCAAGGCAAACGCCCTACCCGCTGGGCTATCGCTCCGGCCCCTCATATTATTTTTTTAGGGGGCCACACCTGGCAGTACTCGGAGTTCACTTCTGACTCTGTACTCAGGGGTCACCCTGGTGGGCTCAGGAGACTGTATGGGCTCAGAACCAGGTTGGTTGTGTGCCAGGCAAGTGCCCTCTCAGCTGTGCTGTCACTGTGGCCCTCAAGTTAAATCTTCCACCAACACCTCACTGAGGGGAAGGGCTACATGGCTCCAGGCAGGTGGAGGGCATGGGTGCATGTGCCAGGATCTGCTGGGCTGGACGAGGGACTACAGCTGGGCCTGGGGGCTGTGGGCTGGGCCTGGGGGCTGTGGGCTGGGCCTGGGCAGGACCTGTCTGCCAGGTTCTTCAGAGAACTTTGGCTTTAACAGGCCTGTGTGGCCACAGCTGTTGGTGTTTTTTTTTTTCTTTTTTGCTTTTTTGGGTCACACCCGGTGACGCTCAGTGGTTACTCCTGGCTCTGCACTCAGGAATCACTCCTGGCGATGCTCGAGGGACCATATGGGATGCCGGGGATTGAACCCCGGCCGACACAGGCCAGCCGCCGTGCAAGGCAAACGCCCTACCCGCTGGGCTATCACTCCGGCCCCAGCTGTTGGTGTTTTACAGGACTGGTGCTGCCCGCTCTGTGGGCTGCACAGAGGGTGTGAACAGGAGCTCAGGTTCTGGGGGCACAGCACAGGTGGAGGTGGGCGCCAGGCAGGGCAGGGAGGACTGGCCAAGCGGGATGGATGCAGGCGTCTGCCCTGGGGGCAAGGCTGGGATGCAGACCCAGCGTGTCCCTCTACTTCCCTTCTGGGGGTGTGTAAGCTGTGAGTAGGTTTTGAAGACAGTGCCTGCAGCAGGCACTGAGAAGTGAGGGTGTGGAGAGCCGAGTGAGGAGGGGGCGCCCTCTGCAGGCAGGTGCTGGGGAGACAGGCCCAGAGTTACAGTGGCAGAGACGGGATGAGCCACTGGAATGGTGGGACGGGGTGGGCGGTGGGGGCCGCAGCCTAAGGTGGGGTTAGCGGGACGGTGACTGGCTTTGATGTTCAGCGCTAGGCTGCAAGGCCCCTGCCCTGCCTGTGGGACACCTGGCACTGTAGGAGGGAGATAGTGTGGCCCCTCCCCGCCTCCAGGTTTCGCTTTTGCTTTCAGTCCCTGGACTTCCGCCACCGGAAGGCTAGAGACACGGCTAGGAGGGCTGGAAGGGCTGTGGTGTGCTCTTAGGGGAGGAGGGGCCTGGGAAAGTTGGGGTGCTGTCCACGGCTCTCAGCACCCGGAGAGCCATGACTGAGGCTGTCACGGGGTCCGAGGAGCCGCGGGCTGCCGTGGAGATCAGCGAGCTGCCCCCTGACGTCAGCGATGAGTTGCTCACCCTGTACTTCGAGAATGGCCGGCGCTCTGGGGGCGGCCCCGTGCTGAGCTGGCGGAGACTCGGCCGCGGGGGGTGTGCTCACTTTTTCAGGAGGGAGCAGGTGAGGGGGCTGAGCAGGTGAGGGGCTGAGCAGGTGAGGGGCTGAGCAGGTGCGGGGCTGAGCAGGTGAGGGGGCTGGTGGGCAGGCAGCGCCCGCTGTGGTTCTAAGGCCCCCTTCCCCACAGATGCACGCAGGGTCTTGACCCGGGAGCACAGGCTGTGTGGTGTGCAGCTGAGTGTGCGGCCTGCACCCCCACGTGCCCCTGCCCGCTTGCTGCTCCGAGGACTGCCCCCTGGCATTGCTCCCCAGCGCCTGGAGCAGCACGTGCAGGCCCTGCTTCAGGCTACTGGGCTCTCAGTGCAGCCTTGCCAGGCCCTGGACAGTCCCCGCTCCGACAGTGCTCTGGTCCAGCTGTCTAGGCCCCTCTCAGAGGCAGGTGAGCTGCCGAAGGGGCAGGGGACCAGGGAGGTGCCCGTGCTGACTCTATGAGGGGTGGGGGAACTGGGAGTGGCCGTGTTCACTAGCCCAAGGGGCAGGGGGGGTGTCTGGGGGCACCCACACTGACTGACCCTCTCCTGCAGATGTCTGTGTCCTGGAGGACCAAGCTGGGGTCCTGGCCCTTGAGGGAGCCTGCGTGTCCCCTGGCCCCGGTGCCGCAGACCAGCGCGGTGCGTGTGGTGGGGGCACACTTTGCCCGTGGAGCAGCCGCTGTTGGAGCTGTACCTTGAGAATGAGCGGCGTAGCGGTGGGGGGTGCCCTGGAGGGCCTGCGCAGCCTCCCGGGGCACTACGGCACCGTGGCCACCTTCAGGCAGTGGCAGGGTGAGTGCTGCGCCACACGTCCCTGCTCACACATGTAAGACACACACGCATGTGTGAACTGCACACATGCACACAGACATACACATGCACACACGACTTTCACAGACACATGCACGCACATGTGACCTGCACACAGGCACGCACACATAACCTGCACACAGGCACACACACATGACCTGGACAAGGATACATGCACACACATGACCTGCACACAGGCACACACACATGACCTGCACAAGGATACATACACACACATGACCTGCACACAGGCACACACATGACCTGCACACAGGCACACACACATGACCTGCACAAGGATACATGCACACACATGACCTGCACACAGGCACACACACATGACCTGCACAAGGATACATACACACACATGACCTGCACACAGGCACACACACGACCTGCACACAGGCACACACACATGACCTGCACACAGGCACACAGACTCATGCACACACATGACCTGCACACAGGCACACACACATGACCTGCACAAGGATACATGCACACACATGACCTGCACAAGGATACATGCACACACATGACCTGCACACAGGCACACACACGACCTGCACACAGGCACACACACATGACCTGCACACAGGTGCACACACATGACCTGCATACAGGCACACATGACCTGCACACAGGCACACAGACTCATGCACACACATGACCTGCGCACAGGCACACACACATAACCTGCACACAGGCACACAACTCATGCACACGCACACCCGCCTTGCCTCACGCCACGCCCTCCCCACAGCTGCTGAGCGGGTGCTGCAGAGGGAACACCGGCTGCAGGGCCAGGTGCTGTGCCTTGTCCCCCACTACAACGTCCTGGAGCCCGAGGTGCTGGCTGAGGACGGCAGCGGAACGGCCGTGGGCCGTGACCTCCCAGGGACACCGGAGGGTGAAGGGACTGTGACGACAGGCTCTGGAGGAGGTAGCAGGGTCGCCCCAGAGCTGCTGTGCCCGCAGCGTCTGCAGAGCTTCTCAGCCAGGCGGGGCCACAGAGGACCCCACGGCAGGCAGTGCCCGTGAGCCGAGAGCTGAGGCCTTCAAGCCCCGAGGGGCCAGCGGAGCCCCACCCAGGACCTCCGGCTGTGGTGTGGCCAGAGCAGGCGGCCCCAGTGGAGAAGGTGCTGTCTATGGAGCCTGGAGCCCTGCGCTTTCTGCAGCTGCACCACGCGGACCTGCTGGCAGGCCTTGGGGACGTGAGCCTTGTCCCGCTTGAGGAGTCAGAGATGACCGGCTTTCGGGTGAGTGAACCCCTGGGAATGTCTCCTCTGTCCCCCTCACGGTGGGCTGTGGACTCCTGTGGGGGGCCAGACCCTCCCACGTACTACCCTATCGCCTGCAGCTCTGTGGTGCCCCAGCCCCATGCCAGGCCGCGGAAGAGTTTCTGCAGAGCCTGCTTGGCACTGTAAGCTGCCACACACTGAGTCTGGCACACCGGGCAGTGCCCACTTCCTACTGAGCGCCGATGGCCAAAGCCTGCTCCAGGACCTGGAGACTCGGTTCCAGTGTGTGTTTGCCACGGAGAGCCTGACCATGGCCACCCTGGGCACACAGCCTTCTGAGGTAGGGGCGAGGCCTGCTCCCAGACAGGCCCCGGGACATCCACCCTCCTTAGAGGCCAGGGGAGACTCAGGGGCCTGTCACTCCCTCCCACCAGGTGGACCTCACCGAGACCCTTTCCCACACAGCATGGCCCCGGATGGCATTGCCAGTGACCAGGAGGACGTGAGCGTGGGTAGGGCTCCCCTGGGGATACCCACACCTAGGCCCCCTCCTGGGCCCAGTGCCCTGCTAGCTCCACGCTTCTGCCTGACCCCTGACCTTCTCCCGTCCCCTGTGCCTGACTCACTGGCATCTCTTCCTGCTACAGAGGAAGTCCGGGAGCTGCTGGCCACGCTGGGGGGCCAGGATGGGGAGGACTGGCCAGGATGGGGAGGACTCCAGAGGCGGCCGGGAGATGAGCAACCCCAGGAGGAAGAGCCGGCAGAGTCCCTGCGTGAGGAGCCCCTGGCCTCTGGGGCTGGGCTGGAGGAGGAGGTGGCTCTGCAGCTGGCCCTGTACCGCTCCCTGGACCTGCCCAGCCAGGAGGCTGCCCAGAAGGAGGCCCAGACTCTGCAGCAAGCTCTGGCCCTCTCCCTGCTGGAGACCCCTGCACTAGAGGCAGACGTGCTCTGGGCTGGCGAGCCAGGGAGCAGCGCCCAGCTGGGTGTCCACGTGGCCTTTGAGCAGGATGTGGATGAACTGCACCAGGCCTTGGAAACTGCCCTGGAAACACACATCCGGGAGGAAACGGTGGGGTCCTGGGCTGGCCGCCTGCCAGCCGAGCTTTGGGAGCGTCTTGGGCAGTGCTACAGTGTGACTGTGGCCCATCATGGCCACTGCACCGTCCTCCGTGGCTTCGGGAGCAGCCCGCCAGGGCAGCCCGCCATTTAGCAGCACTGCTGGCTGGCCCTGGCCATCGGCATCTGGACACTGTGGTGACTGTGGCTCCCACCCCCCCACCGGTGAGTTTGTCCCCGGTGTGGGGGTGAGGAGTGGGCTGGCACCTGAACCTGGCCCTGATGCCTCTTGGCCTGTGGTCAGGGCCACAGCCGCAGCTGCAGACACCGCTGGGCAGGCTGGAGAGTGTGGGCGGGGGCAGCAGTGAGTACCAGAAGGTGGTGCAGGCCTTCTACGACACCCTGGACACTGCCCACAGCAGCATCCACGTGGTCAAGGTGAGTGTGACCTCTCCGCAGCCTCCTAGCTCAGAAGTGTCCTCACTGGGCACTGGCCAGAGCTGGCACACTTGCCTCAGTCAGGGCCAGTAGCTGGGAGCTGTGTGGGGCAGGGCCTGTTGGCCGGCCTCTGGCACCGCCCAGCAGCTGGAGCCTGGGTCAGGCCACGCCCACCACGAGGCTGTGCTGCCATCTGGTGGCTACTCTGAGGAGCATTCCTCCATCTAGCAGAGCCTGAGGGTGCTCCCTGGGGCTCTTCTGCTCTCCCAGCACCGGCTGTCAACTTTCTATAGTCTCTGCAGCCCCTCAGCCTAAAACGACTGCTCTGAGAATGGGTCTCTCCAAAAACGCCGGTAAACGAGTGGAGCAGAGTGACCACCAACCACGGCCCTGGGCTGGCAGATGGGGGCGGGGGTTGTGTAGCGTGAGTGTGCAAGCGTGTGCATGTGTGTATGTGCATGTATGTGTGTGCACATCAGAGGGGACACTGGCTAGGCTGGGTAGGAGGGTTGCAGGCAGAGTGTCAGGGCGAGGCCATTGCTGAGGGCTGGGCTGAGGACAGGGCAGGCTCTCCAGAGAGGAGAGCAGAGGGTGGTGAGGGGTCCCTAGGGCAGAGTGCATGGCTGAGTGCTGGGAGAGGGGCTAGCGGGGGGCAGGGGCCCAGTGGGGCCACACTCAAACATCACTGGGTTGAGGTGGTCCAGCCTTTGCCTTCCTACACTCCACCAGCTGCCGCTGAGCGACCCCAGGGACCCTGGGTGGTGACCATGCCCGCTGTCTGTGGGTTTGGCAGTGGGCACTTGGTACTGAGGGAGAATTCTGGGGGTGCTCTGTGCCGGCCCCTCCAACAAGTTCCTCACTCCGTGGCCTTCCTTCCCGGAGGGGCCAGGAGCTGCTTCTGCTGAGTGCTCACACCTCCGTGTGTCAGCTCCCCTCCCTTTACACTGGAGTCAGGCCAGCAGCCACGGCCTCTGTGCACATTGATGGGTCTACTACGGCCACGGAGCTCCCAAGCAGGAAAGGAAACACATCAGATATCTGCCTCAGCCGCACCGCTCCGGACCCTCAGGCCTCTGGCCACGTGGGTTCTTTCCTGTCCTGCTTGTTCAGGGAACACCCGGGCTCAGTGTTTACTTCCCCCTTCAAGGGGAGGCTGGTTTGCAGCTGTCCTTGGTGCTGGTGTGAGCTTTCCGTCTCCTGCCTCCCTGAGGCTCCCTGGCATGTCCTCACTGTCCATCGTTTGCCCTGACATTGTCAGGATAGTGTATATATTCTATATACAGGATATTATTCTATATACACACAGGATAGTGTATACTATATATACACTAAAATATATAGAATTTAAGCAAAAAGGGATATATTGTCTCTGAGAACAGAAATAACAGATCGTTAGACCATAGTGCCAGCTGGGGCAGACCTGGCTCTTTTTCCTTCTTTGGAGAACATACTTGTTCTTGGGAAGCCACAGCTGTCTTGCCCCTGTACACCTGTTGTGGGAAGCTGGTGTGAGGATGGAGGGGCTGTTCCCCTCACATCGCCAGGGTGGCTGTGTTGGTGGTTTTTGAGGTGGGGTCTGTCCTCCAGGAAGGGAAATTCGCCCTTAGACCGGTGTTGCCTCCTGTGCCGCCTTGCCCCCTGTGCCGCGTGGGGGCTGGCCTGCGTGCAGAGTGCATTGTGCCTCATAACCTAGCAGACTCCAGCTCCTCAGCCTGGTCTGGCCCGGCACCCTCTCCTCTGTCGTCACCGCGGTGAAGGGGTCAGGGAAGGGAGGTCTCTCTCCTCCTCCTGGCCTGAGGACCTTCCTGGGGAAGCGACATCCGGCGCTAGTTGTGCTTCTCCAACGCCACAACCCAGCCTCTGTGCGGCGTCTGCGCTCGCGGGCTGCGCTGACACTTATGGAGTCTCCTGGTTCCCAGCACGGAAGACCATCGATGCCCCCTGCTGCAGACCCCTCAAGAGCAGCCAGGCCCTGAACATTTCCCACTCGGCGTCTTGGCTCGGGGCGCAGGAGGGAACCCACGCACGGCGCTGACCATGTTCCTCTCAGGTGGAGCGTGTGAGCCACCCGCTGCTGCAGCACCAGTACGAGCTGCATCGGGAGCAGCTGGAGCAGCGCTGTGAGCGCCGGCCTCTGGAGCACGTCCTGTACCACGGCACTTCAGCAGCCGCAGTCCCCGACATCTGTACGCACGGCTTCAACCGCAGCTTCTGTGGCCGCAACGGTGAGGCGGTGAGGGTTGCGCGGTGCGGCAGGCGCTGGGCTGTGCCGGGTGGCGCTGCTCACGCAGGCCCTGACCAGCACCCCGCCCCAGGCACGCTTTACGGCCAGGGCGTGTTTCGCCAGGTGCGCCTTCCTGTCCGTCCAGGACCGCTACTCGCCCCCGACGCCGACGGCCACAAGGCAGTGTTCGTGGCGCGGGTCCTGACCGGCGACTACGCGCCAAGGACACCAAGGGCTGCTGGCGCCCCTCTGCGGGACCCCAGCGGGGACCTGCCCCTGCGCTACGACAGTACCGTGGACTGTCTCAGCCAGCCCAGCATCTTCGTCATCTTCCACGACACTCAGGCACTGCCCACGCACCTCATCACCTGCCAGCACCTATCCCGGGCTCCCGCCGCGGCGGCGCGCTCGGATCTCAGGGGCCCAGCCCCAGCCACCCTAACAACCCCGGACACCGCGTCGCCGGAGGCTGGCTGATGTGTGACCAGCAGGGGTCAGCAGAGCCCAGGAGCGGGGCTGCCCGCCCCCAGCCCGACCTAGCCGGCGCGCCTCGTTCCAATAAATGTGTTTCAACTCGCACACCTCGCCAGGGCCTGCTCTGACCTCTGTTTGGGGGCGACCCTGACCAGGGCTGGGGGCTGCAGGCCAGGGTTCCAGCAACCGCTCGCGGGCAGGCCAGCGCGCACTCGGCGACCTCGCGTCGCTTTAGTATTGCGCACGCTGGTCACCACAGCTTCCCCGCCGACGGCCCGCAATGGGGGCGGAGTCGCGATGGCGCGGTCCCGCGCGCTCCCAGCTCCAGGCCCGCACGAGCACCGCTCGCTTGCGCGCTCCGGGCGGTGCGGGCGCGGCGCTCGCCTAGTGGCCGGGGCGGGGCTCGGGCTCGCCCCGCCTGCGCCGCCTCCGCGCTCCGGGAGGGCACCGCGCTCGGGGCGGCGGGACTCAGCTGGCCCAGCTGTGCACCAGGTAAGCCGGACGCGGGCAGGGGCGCGCGGGGCCGCGGTGCGGAGGACTGGGCGAAACTCGGGCGGAGTCAGGACCCCCAGCCCTCGAGGGGAGCGCCCCCTCCCTGCTCGCCAGACTGCGGAACTGGACGGGCGGTGCCGGGTGTGGGCTGGGCAGGCTAACGGCGGTCACCAGGCGGGGGCTCGCGGGAGGCGCCGAGGGGCAGCGGCACAGAGCCACATTGTCCCCCAGCCCTGCGGGGACAGAGCCCCATTCACCCCTCGCACGCCAGGGCTCGGGTCCGGCCGGGCGCGCGCCCGCCGCTGGTGGGATGCGCTGCGTGCGGTGGGTGCGAGCCTCGCGGCGCCCGGATCCACGGCCCACGCCGCTGCGGCGCGGCTATTTATAGGCTGCGCTGCGGGGCCCAGGTGGGATTGCGCGCGGCGACCAGCAGGTGGAGGGGGTCGGAGTGCTTCCTCGGACCAGGGAGGGGACCGGAGGAGCCAGGATCAGGGTCGAGGTTGTGGGTCAGCGACTGAGTAAGGGTGCGCACCCCATCCCTTAGGCAGAGCGGAGGGTGCCGTCCGTGTCTTTTTGGGTCTGGGAGTGGATGACAGAGTGGAGGAGTCGGCGAGCGGGCGACGAAGAGAAGGGGAGAAGCGGTGCGTGACCTGGGGACAGCTTGGGGGAGGTGAGGTCAGCTTACGGGGCCAGTGGGGCGCAGGCCGGTGCTGATGCGGAGAAAGGGGTCATGGGGAAATGGGGGCTCCTCGAGCTGTGACCCTTGCCTACCCGCCCACCCAGGAGGCCATGTCGGGCGAGGACGGCGAGGTGCGGCCGGTGGCTGAGGACGTTTCCAGTGGAGGCAGCGGCTCGCCCAGCCCCGGGGACACGCTGCCCTGGAACCTGGGGAAAACGCAGCGCAGCCGGCGGAGCGGAGGTGGCTCCGGGGGCAATGGGGAGTGTTGGACCCCGCGGAACGCGCAGTCGTCCGCATCGCAGGTGAGTCTCAGCCGGTTCGCCCGGCTTGGGTGCTGCTGGTGAGGCCCGGGGCCGCCCTGGGGGGGAGGCCGCGGCGCCACCTGCCGACCACGCAGCGCCGGCGGGCACGACTTCTACGCCCGCGCGGCCACTCGCCGGCCTCTGCCCACCTGCCCCGCGGACTTTTATCTCGGGTTCCCAGTTTGGAAGCGTGTCCATAGGACACAGTGCAGAAAGCTGCGACTCGGACAAGGGGCCAGGTCGGAGCCGCGCGTGCTACAGCTGGGGCGTGGTTGCTGCCTCTGGGAACCGGGCGAAGGGCCTCGGACAGGCGTGGCACCCGTCCCTGGGATGGGCGCGGTGACCTGAAGGACAGCCTGGCACGGAGCGCCCCTGCGCGCCCCCACAGGTGCTGGAAAGGCTCTTACAGCGGACAGCGAGCTGCGGCCCCACCCCCACCCGCTCCCGGGGTCTCGCAGCCCCCACAGCCGCTGGCTTCGGCATAGACGCGCGCGGGCTCCACCAGGTTTGGGCCTCGGCGAGGTGAACGCTGGAGTGGACGCAGAGAGTAGTTTTCTCCGGTGCCTTCCGCGTGCTGGGCGCGCCTCCTCGTCTCCTTCGGGGTCCGGCCCGCCCATCTCCAATGTCGCAGTGCCAGGACTGAACGCGGTGGCAGGAGGAGGGACCAGGGGCAGGGAAGGGGCGCCCCGGGGGCCGCCCAGCTCAGGGCTCCACTCGGCCGGCGGCCCCGCCCCGCCCGTGGGGCATCCTGGGTGCGGGGCGGGGCGGGGGCGGCCCTTTAAGCCGCGCGAGCGGCCGCGGGGGCAGAGTGGCCGCTGCAGTCCAAGCCCGCCTGCCGTGCGCCCCCGCGCCCTGCCCGCATGGCCGCCCCACCACAGCCCGAGGAGCAGGACTTCATACAGGCTTACGAGGAGGTGCGGGAAAAGTACAAAGGTAGGGCCCGCGCTGCCCTGCCGCCCACCTCCCCTGGCCCCAGGAGCTGCCGGGCTGGCCGCTAGGCCATCGGGTCCGCTGGAGGCCCAGGAGCAGCACAGCCTCCGCCCGGGATCCCCAGGTCGGCAGCGCCCGCTGGGCCCCGCTCATGTCCTTAATAGGACATGGGAGCCGGCGGTGGGCTGAGCTTGAGTGCACCTAAAAGGCACGTGGGGCACACTGTCCCCTCGCCCGGCCTCCCATGAGGGGTGGCAGCTGGCGTGGGCGGCATATTTGCGGCCTCTGCTCATCTCCCGAACTGTCTGGCGCCGGGACTGCCGCCCTCCTAGCGGGCACCGGTTGGCACTGTGCTGGGGCCCACGCTACCCCCTGCTGCTCTCCGCTTTGGGGCCCTAGTCCTGCTCCACAGGGGGCAGGTCTGTGGGCCCAGCCCTGCCCTTCTGCCCTGGGCAGCGCTGACCCGTACTCCCAGCCCCCTCCAGCCTACTGAGGCCCAGGGGTGGGGGCCCTGGGCTCGGTGGTGGCAGCTGCCAGTCCCAGGACAGTTGCTGGCTCTGCCCCCAAGGGCAGCTCAGGGAGAGAGGGGCAGGGCCTCCTGAGCCCCGCGGCTGACCTCACCACAGCCCCCTGCGATCGGTACAGTGCCCACCTGTCCGCTCTGGACAGACTTGGGGTCCACTCTACAGGTCCCACAACTCCATTCAGGGTGAGGGCCGGCGTCCCTCCAGGCCCTTCATGTCCCTGTCTGAGGAGTCTCCAGGGGGACTCTGGGGCCCTACTCACCCACCTTTTGGAGGTACCAACTCCCCCAAGGTGGGGTGGCCACACTTCCCATGGCCCTTGGCCAGCACCTGGGAGAGTGAGTGGGACTGAGCGGTAGAGCGGGCCCTGAGTTTCCCGGGGATTCACTGCCCGGGGCGGAAGGCCCAGGACACCCAGCAGGAAGACACTAGTGGCCCCTGGTGACGCTGAGTGACAGCTGGGGGATGGTGGGGAAGGACAGCTCAGAGGTAGCCACCCAGGCACTCATGCCCGCTCCGCTCTTGTCTGCTGCCCTCCCAAGTCCAGTCTCTGCACCCCCACCCAACCCCAGGCCCTGCCGAGTCATCCTGTTCCCTGGAATTCCCCAGAGTCCCAGGCAGGCCAGGACAGGCCAGGATGGGGGGTATCTGTCCACCTGTGGTTCTGGCACTCAAAGTTCTCGGGGGACCCCCTTCCCTGGGGTGGCCGAGCAGACTGAGGCCTAGGCCATCTTAGAGCCTAGGAGTCTTGAGCAGGAGTCTTAGAGCCCCACTGTGATGGCAGGTCCCCTGAGCCTGGAGAGGGCCGCTCACAGGGACCCACAGGGACTCGGCAGGCCCAAAGCTAAGGGGCTTTTGGGTATGGGAAGATGAAGTGCTCCTGACATACAGTGGGTGTTGGCTGTGTGTGAGAGGCTTGTCCATGGAACAGTTTTGGGTGCAGGTTGGGGTGGGTGTCGGTTGTCCTGCCATGGGCTGGAGTAGGGAATCATAGGACCTGGGGTGTGGCTGCATTCTAGACTGGGTGGGATGGACTGGGGCGTTGCCAGGGGTGCTGGGAGAGAGGTGGAGCAGTGTCGGCGTGTCTGAGGGTGAGCTAGGGGGTTCCCCGGCTGCCCTGTGTCATGGTGCCTGGCACACTCCTCGTTGCCCCTCCCCACCCTGGACTCTGAACTTGGTTATCTGTGAACCAAACACTCAGCTACAGGGAGGCTGGGCCCCAGCTCCGGCACTGCAGTGCTCAGAGGCTCTAGAAAGAGCTTGTCTGTTTGCTGATCGATCCCAATGTAGGCCATGAGTGAACATGGTGGCAGCCACACTGCTTTGGTCTCAATGCTGGGGCAGGGCACCTTGAGCCCTGGGGAGGTGCCCGTGATAGAGTGGTGCCCTGTGAAAGAAGGGTATCGTGTGAGAGGGGGTGTTCTGTGAGAGAAGGGTGTCATGTGAGAGATGAGTGCCCTGTGAGAGAGGTGAGTGCCCTGTGAGAAATGGGTGCCTTGTGAGAGGGGTACACTTATAAAAGGGTCTCTTTGAGAGGGTGCCTATTGAGAGGGGTGCCCTGTGAGAGAGGTGTCCTGTTAGAGAGGGGTACCCTTTGAGAGGAGTGCCCTTTGAGAGAGGGAGACCTGTTAGAGAGGAGTGTTCTGTGAGAGGGTACCCTGTGCGAAAGGTATCCTATGAGAGAGAGGTAGCCTGTGAGAGGGTACCCTGAGAGAAGGGCCCTGTGAGAGAAATATCCTGTAGAGAAGGGTGTCTGTGAGAGGGGTACCCTGTGAGTTAGGGGTGTCCTGTGAGAAAAGGCCCACTGAAAGAGGGGTGCTCTGTGAGGGGGCATCTTGTGAGAGAGGGAGCTCTGTAAGAGAGAGTTCCATGACAGAGCAGTGCCCTGGGAGAAAGTACCCTGGGAGAGGGGTGTTTTGTGAGAAAGGGGTATCCTGTGAAAGGTTTGTCGTATGAGAGGTGTCTCCTTGAGAAAGGTCCCGTGAGAGAGGGGTGGCCTGTGAGAGGGATACCCTTTAAGAGAAGGGGTCCTATGAGAGAGGGATGCCCTGTGAGACTGGGTGCCCTGTGAGACTGGAGTGTCCTGTGAGACTGGAGTGTCCTGTGAGAGAGGCGTGCCTTATAAGAGAGGAGTCTGCTGTGAGAGAGTGGTACCTGAGAGATGGGTGCCCTGTGTGAGTGGTATCCTGTGAGAGCAGTGCTCTGTGGGCGTGGTATCTTGTGAGAGAGGGGTTTCCTCTGAGTCTGAGGTGCCCTGTAAAATAGGGGTGTCCTGGGAGAGGGTACCCTATGAAAGAGGGGTGCTTTGGGAGAGAGGGGTGTCCTGTGAGAAGGGTACCCTGTGAAAAGGGTGTCCTGCAAGAAGGTTGCCCCTGTGAGAGCTATGTTTTGTGAGAGGGGTACTCTCACAAAACATGTATGCGGAAGTCCTGTAAGCTAGAGTGCCCCTGTGAGAGGGGTGTCCTGTGAGAGAGTGCCCTTTGAGAGGGGTGCCCTGTGAGAGCGATGTCCTGTGAGATGGGTGTCCTGTGTGAGTGATGCCCTGTGAGCTAGGGGGTACCCTGTGAGAGGACTGTCCTGTGAGACAGCTGCCTTGTGAGAGAGGTGTTCTGTGGAAAGTGTCCTGTGAGAGAGGGGTTCCCTGTGAGAGAGGGGTCCCCTGTGAGAGAGGGTCCCCTGTGAGAATCGGGCTATACTGTGTGAAGGGATGTTTTGTACTCTGAGTTTGGGGTACTCTAGAGGGGGTATTATGAGTGTGGGAGTAGTCTAGATGAGTACTTCAAGTGCGGGTCCTCTGAGTGGTCGTTATTCTGAGAGGGGGGATACTCTGAGTGTAGGGTACTCAGAGTTTGGGATATTCTGAGAGTGGGTTGCTCTGAGTGGGTATACTCTATAGGTAGAATATTGAATGGGGCAAGAACAATGCTGGTGTGGATGTGGGGAGAAAGGGGCTCTTGTCCATTGTTGGTAGGAATGTTGACTGGTTCAGCCTTTTTGGGAAAACAATATGGACATTCCTCCAAAAAACTAGACATTGAGCTCCCATTTGACCCAGTGATACCACTCCTGGGAATATACCCTGGGAGGACAAAAACACGCAGCAGAAACACCATCTGCACCTTTATTTTCATAGCAGCACTATTCACAATAGCCAGAATCTGGGAACAACCAGAGTGCCCAAGAACTGATGATTGGATAAAGAAACTGTGGTACATCTACACAATGGAATACTATGCAGCTGTTAGGAAAACGAAGTTATGAAATTAACCTATAAATGGATGGACATGGAGAAGATCATGTTGAATGAAATTAGTCAGAGGGAAAAAGATATAGAATGACTGCATTCATTTGTGGGATATAAAAAATAGTATGTTGCTAATACTTAAGGCCAGGCAAAACATGGATCAGGAGGACTTGTCAGTGGGTGGAATCTACAAGTGTGTGGGAGTCAGAGGTTAGGTAAGACAGAAAAAGGATCAGTGTGCTAATATTGTTGGAAATGGTAATACCAGCCTAGAACTGAGCATTGAATGTAGGCAAAGGGATATACATGATAAGCCAAAATGTGTAAGAGAAAGGAGAGAGAGAGAGAGAGAGAGAGAGAGAGAGAGAGAGAGAGAGAGAGAGAGAGAGAGAGAGAGCAAAGTACCTGCCTTAGAGGCAGGCTTTGGTGAGGGAATGGAAATCAGGGGACATTGGTGGTGGGAAATGGGCACTAGTAGAGGGATGGGTGCTGGAATACTGTATAACTAAAACCAAATCATGAAGTTTTGTAATTATATACCTCTTGGTGATATAATCGCTTTGTATCACTTGTCTTCCCGTTAATCATCAATTTGTTCGAGTGGGCGCCAGTAACGTCTCCATTCATTGAGAATAAGTTCCATTATTGTTATTGTTTGGCATATCAAATACACCACGGGTAGCTTGCCAGACTCTGCCGTGGCTCTGGGTTCATCCCAGGGGGCCCAGTCTCTATGTCAGACTATCAGCCATCCAGGGCCCATGGGGCAGAGCCCTGGGTGTATACAGGCCTGTCTTCTGTCTGCCATCTGTCGACGTAGCCAGGCACTGCAGCCACACCTGCAACACCTCGAGGGGCAGGGTGGTATAATAAAATTAAAAAAAGAAAACAAGGGGCCAGAGCGATAGCACAGCGAGTAGGGCATTTGCCTTGCACACAGCTGACCGGGTTCAGTCCCCGGCATCCCATATGGTCCCCGAGCACCACCAGGAGTGCAGGAGTGATTCCTGAGCGAAGAGCCAGGGCAACCCTTGAACATTGCCAGGTGTGACCCAAAGAAAGAAAGAAAAAAAACAAGATAAATATTGAGAATAAATTAATGAAAAAACAAAACAATACTAAAAAAGAATATTGAGTAGAGGTACTCAGAAGGGGTTAATCTGGGGGGTACTGTGAGAGGAATGTACTGTGAGTAGTTGGGGTTTTCTGAATGAGTTTGGGGTACTCTGAATGGGGATACTCTGAGTGGGGGTGGTCAGAGTTTGGCATACTCAAGGGGGGGCACTCTGGCGGGGCTGCTCTGAGAGCTATATGCCAAGTGTGGAGTATTATGATGGGGTAATCTGAGTGGAGGTTCCTGAGTATGGGTACTCTGAGAGAAGGATATGCTGAGTTTGGGGTAATCTGAGGGGATACCCTGAGAACGGGGATCTGAGGGAGGGTACCCTAAGTGTGGGTACTCTTAGAAGGGTACACTGAGGGCGGAGCGATAGCCCAGCGGGTAAGGCGTTTGCCTTGCACGTGGCTGGCCCATGCCGGCCCGGGTTCGATCCCCAGCATCCCATATGGTCCCCGAGCACCGCCAGGAGTAATTCCTGAGTGCAGAGCCAGGAGAAACCCCTGAGCATTGCCGGGTGTGACCCAAAAAGCAAAAAAAAAAAAAGGGTACACTGAATGGGGTGTTCTGAGAGGGGGTACTCTAGTGTCTGTGGGAGACTTGAGAAGCCAAGGGTGGGGTTAGGGGTCACCGAGCACCCCGGGATTGTGAACCCAGGCCGGCACTTCTTCATCCTGGTCATATCTGCACCACTGGTTTTGTCACTCAGGGGGCTCCTGTCCACACTCCTTGCCTAGGCTGTGGCAGGCGTGTCCCCCTCCAGCCCCTGGGGTGCCCCTCACCGTGGGGAGCACATGTGCACCTCAGCCCTGAGGAAACTGGGTGGCCTGGGACTCTTGGGCCTTCCTGGCCTGCCTCATGGACTTACAGACCATGTGTCACTTCCGTCCTTGGGGCGGGAGGTGCCTCCTCCAGGCTCAGGGCCGAGGAGCAGCTGGTCCGTCTTGCTCCCATGCTCTGGCCAGGAGCTGAGTTCCAGTTTGAGCCTTTTCTCCCTTTGCTCTGAGCAAGCAGGCTGCTCCTCCATTCTCGTCTCGGTCACAGATGTCCCCAGGTGTCCTGGTGTCTCTGACCCAAAAGCGTGATGACCCACTTGTGGTCCCTTTTCTGCCCACTAGGACTCACGTGCGCTGTTTCACCCCTCCCGAGCTCATGAGGAGGATCTGGCTTCATTCTCTGCCTGGATGGCTGGTGGCTCTGGCACTATCACGGCCCCCTGTCTCTTCCTCTGCGCACTGGGGGTCTCAGCAGCAGAGCCCCCACTCCACAGCTGCCAGCTGTGAAGCATCTGTGGCCCTCCCTTTGCAGTTCCAAGAGTTCTTTGCACTTTCCTAGTATGAACTTCCTGTTCTGCAACAGATGCTTCCGGTTTGCTGCTTTCTCAAGAAAACTTGGTTGGGGACCGCAGCTGCAGCTTAGCTGTAGATCACTTGCCTGGCATGAGTGAGGGTCTGGGTTCAATCCCTGGCTCTGTAAAAAGAAAAACAATAAAAACAAAAATTGGGGGCTGCGGAGATAGGACCATGTGTAGGGCGCTAATGGTGCACGTGGCCAACCCGGCTTTGATCCTCAGCATCCCATAGGGTCCCTCGCACCCACCAGGAGTGATTGCTGAGCTCAGGGCCGGGAGTCAGCCCTGATCACAGCTGGTGTGGCTGCAAAATGGGAAAGAACCAAACCCACGAGAACTTGGTTGAAGTTTAGTGCTCCTGGGGCAGTGAGCCAACAAGCACCATCTGCCCCTGCGTTTCCACACTGCCCCTCTCTGGTGTCCTGTCCCCACTGTCTGCCCATTCCTGGTCTTGTCCTGGGAGAGTGGGTGTGGACAAGCCTGGCATGGCTTCCTGTTAGGACTGCACGGGCGAGTTTCCAGAATCTTCCTCCTTGATCTGTCTGGAATCTGTTCGGTGCTACAGTATGTGGGCTCTGACTGGGGTGTTGTGCTCAGGGCTGTGTGTTTACAGGGCGACGGGCAGTGCTGGAACATGCCGGACCCGCTGGGAGGCCGCACTGGCTGGCTGGGCCTGGCCGTGGGGTCCTGAGGCCCGGGACAGGATCAGAGCAGGGGAGGGCGGCTGAGAGGAAGCCTCAAGGCCGAGGCTCCGGAGATAAGGGACGCTGGATGCAGGGATGTGGGGAGGCCTGAGCAGGCGGGTGATGCTCAGAGCCCCTGAGGGTGTGAGGCTGCTGGGCAGGCTGTGGACGCAGATCTCTCCGGATGCCAGTTAAGGGGCTGAGCAAGCTTGTGCCATGGTACATGGAATAGGCAGCCCTGCTCAGGTCAGGAGAAGGGGAGAGGAGAGGCGGGGTCAGGACAGAGGGGAAGGGGAGGGAGGCTCCGGCAGTGGCTGGGCAGTCTCCCAGGAAGTGTCCTTCACAGTGTCTTCTGCCCATCTGAGCCGCGGCATTGCCCAACTCCCCCACTTCCTTTTGTTCATTCTCCCTGTCTCTGCCGTCTTGCCTCCAGCATTTGGTAGGGAGACGGTTAAACCCTGGGTAGGTCCCCGGCGCTGGGTCTGCTTAGAGGCAGGAGAACAGGGACCTGCACACTTGGCTGTTCGCAGTGGACGATTCTGGGTCTCCACCCGAGTTGTCCAGTGACTGTTGTGCAGCTGTGTGGAGGTAGCCAGGCTCCGCTGCAATGCTCGCAGTCCTGGTGAAAGAGGCGGACGGAGAAGTGTGGTGGTAACAGACCAGGGTTCTGGGACGGAGAAGTGTGGTGGTAACAGGCCAGGGTTCTGGGGCACCCGACTTTCTCAGGTGCATCTTTCCACTTCGCCAGCTGCCTGGCCTGGCGCTCTTGGCTCATAGCCCAGTCCCTGTACCCCGGCATGCGGCCCCTGCAGGTCCTCACCGGATAACGCAGGGTCATTGCCCCCACAGCCCCTGACCTGAGCGACACTGCCTGCCTGTGTCCAAAGCTGCAGCCAAGAACTCAGAGGGGCCTGTCTGTGGGGTGGGGGCTGGGGGTGGTTCTGCGCCCCCCAGGCCCCTGTAGGGCAGCCAGAACTGCAGTGGGTTGCTGGGTTGGGGACTGTGCCTTCACTCCAGCAGCATTTGCAGACGCACAGAGCTTCCTGTGGCTGTCCCGGGCCACCGCCTTTGTCAGGCACGTCTCAGCTGCTCCCAGCTGTGCATGGTGTGGAATCATGTCACATGTTGTGAATGCCACACACACAGCAGACACATGTACAGGTATGTCAGAAACATGTTATGTGTCGTGTGTCACAACACAGCAGATAGGTGTGTCACACGTGACAGGTGTGTCAGAAACATGTCACATGTCATACATGTCACCTGCAGCTCATGCCATTGGTGTGTCATGTGTCACAAATGTGCTGGGTATGCCAGGCACATCACGTGCTTTGCTACTCCCCTTCCCGCAGGCTGTGGCGGTGTGGCCTCTCACCCAGGCTTTGGTGCCCTCAGAGGATAGGCAGAGTCTGCTGGTGCGGAAGCTGCTTCAGGGAGCAGCTCTGTTGCTGGATTTTCTTGGGACTTAGGATTTCTGGATCCAGTGATGTGCAAAGTAGCATCTTTTTTTGGGGGAGGGGTGGCACCTGGTGATGCTCAGGGCTTGCTCCTGGCTCTGCACTCGGGGATCACTCCTGCCACTGCTCAGGAGACCCTGGAGATCCCAGGCATGGAACCTGGGTGGGCCGCGTGCAACACCAGCACCCTACCCGCTATTATACAACTCCTGCCTCAGCATTTGGATTTTGAGGGCCGGGTGCCCAATTGGGGCCACTCCCAGCCGTTCTTTGCCAGTGGAGTGCCAGGAAGGGGGGGTGTGTGGCCAAGCTGCCCCCTCCCCACACACAGCATGTCCTCATGCAGAACTTGGTCAGAATGGCGTTTCTGTTGTTGAAAGGGCAAAAGCCAAGAGTGGTGTTTGCTGGATTTTCCATGAGGAAGCCCCGGGTGGGAGCCTTCCCTGCAGCTCTTCTTGTCTTTTGGCTTTAAATGTATTCTGACTTGCTGATCGGGCAGTGCCCAGTCAGGCTGGAGAGAGAGCCCCTGATGGCCCCCCAGCTGGGTTGCTGTGCCTGCTGTGCCTCCCTAGTATACTCATCTCCAGACCACTTCACAGCGATTTTTGCTCAGGAAGGCCCCCTAACGTAATTGTGTCCTGGAATCATGTCCAGCAAACTCTTTGGTGGAAGCTACTCTGAACTACTCAGTTATCTGTTTATTATTATTATTGTTGTTGTTGTTTATTTTTTAGGTTTTTTTTTGTTTTTTGGGTCACACCGGCAATGCTCAGGGGTTACTCCTGGCTCTGCACTCAGGAATTATTCCTAGCAGTGCTCATGGGACCATATGGGATGCTGGGGATTGAACCCGGGTTGGCTGTGTGCAAGGCAAACGCTCTACCTGCTTATCGTTCCGGCACCCCATTTGTGCTCTTCATTCATTTATTCATTCATTCATTCATTCATTCATCCCTATCTATCTATCTATCTATCTGTATCTCTGTATCTATGTATCTATATATCTATGTATCTATGTATCTATGTATATATGTATATCTATCTATCTATCTATCTACCTACCTATCTACCTACCTATCTATCTATCTATCTATCTATCTAAAAATTTAAAATATTTTATTTTACCACTGTGAGATATACAATTACAAAGATGTTCATATTTGGGTTTCGGACATACAATGTTCCAGCACCCATCCCTCCACCAGTGCCCATTTCCCACCATCCATGTCCCTGCTCTTTGTGCTTTTTAAAGTTTTATTTTCATTTTTGTTTTTTAGGCCACACTCGGCAGTGCTTAAGGGTTACTCTAGGCTTTGTGCTCATGGCACTCGAGGAATCTCTCCTGATGGTGTTTTTCGGGCCATGTATGGTGCTGTGGATTGAACCCGTTGGCCACATGCAAGGCAAATACCCTGCTCTCTATGCTGTCTCTCTGGCTCAATTTATAATTACTATTTTTTTTTTGGCTTTTTGGGTCTCACCTGGCAATGCTGAATGGTTACTCTTGGCTCTGCATTTAGGAATCACTCCTGGAAGTGCTTGGGGCTGCCATATGGGATGCTGGAGATCGAATCTGGGTTGGTCACATGTAAGACAAGTGCCCCTCCCTGCTGTATTAACGCTCTGGCCCCCAAAGTTTTCTTTTATTGATTTATTATTTATTTATTTGTGCTCTTTGGGTCACATCCACCAATACTCAGGGTTACGCCTGGCTCTGCACTCAGGAATTACTCCTGGCAATGGCAGTGCTCACGGGACCATATGGGATGCCGGGGATCGAACCGGGCCGGCACAGGCCAGCCAGCGTGCAAGGCAAATGCCCTACCGCTGGGCTATCGCTCTGGCCCCAAATTTTTATTTTTGACACCATAGTTTGCAAGCCTGTGAATTAAAACAAGCCTGTGCTTAGTAGGAGTCAGATATCCCAGGCACACAGCCTCCCCCAGCACCCCTGCTCTTCTCTGCACCCCACAGTGCTCAGGCTGACTCCTGGAGGTGCTAGGATGGAGCCTGGGTGCTCCCCATAATGCACCCTTACTTCTGACCAATTCCACATCCCACTTATGTACTGCTTATTGTTATTAGCAGTACATAAGCTAATAACAATTGACAGAGCTCATGACCACAGTACTGGGACAGAGCTGAGCTGAACCGTGATGGACCGTGGGCCTGTTTGTGGCCATGTGGCAGCAGCAGGGTCCCTGGGGCAGGCTCAGCAGGGTCCTGTCCCCAAGCCCTGCGCCCTCCTCCTCCTCCAGTCCCTTTGAAGCTCTGTGATCCACAGCCAGTGGCCGCTGCTCCTGGTCATGTCACATTTGGTGCCACTGTCCCATGACCCATATCTGATATCACTGCTGTGTATCTCCATCTGGGCCTTTGCGCAGTGAGGTGACACAGCTGAGGACCATGGCAGAGTGGAGCCCTCAGGTGCCCTCCAGGGCCCTCCCTTACACCAGCTGCCACAGCTGCTTTGTGACGGTCCCTGTTCTCTCTCCGGCAGTGTGTGCCCTCAGGTGGGTGCTGCCACATGGCCTCCCCCTCAGGAAGCCTTCTGTGGGGGCAGGGGAAGACTGGCATCTTGGGGACCCGGGAAGAGCCCCTTGGTGATGGATGACAGGTCCCTGGTTTGCTCACGGGGATAGGCTGGGACGCTGGTGGTGGATGACAGCGTCCCCGTAGGGCGTAGCTGAGCTGGGGGGTGGGGTTGCAGGCTGGAGTCGGTGGAAAGAGGCCTCACTAGTAGAGGAGCGTGGGGCGCAGGGAGGCAGAGGAAACCCCCAAGTGAGGTAGGGAGCGTGGTGGGGCGGGCTGAGGAAACCCCCAAGCGGGGGAGGCCACAGGAAGGCAGAACCCTGCGCCAAGCGGTGGGAGCATTGGCTGGGAGGAGCGGGGGCTGGGTCAGCCCGCGCAGCCCGGGGCCCGCCGGGTGGCCGAGAGGCAGCTGCCCACCCGGGAAGGCCTCCCCGAGTATTGATCAACTGGAGCCCCGCCCTCCCTCAAGCTCCGCCCTCGGTCTGGGCCCCGCCCCAGGCTGCGGCTCTGGCCGGGGCAGCGCGGTACCGGCTGGACTGTGCGCAGTGGCCGCGGCGCTGCCCCCTTCGTGGTAGACCATGGACCCCTCTCGAGCCATCCAACACGAGATCAGCTCTCTCAAAGGTGCGGGCCACGGGGTGGGGAGGAGCCGCGAGAGTCGCAGACCCGCAAGTGACCTCTGGCTAGGTGTTCCCCTCACCCCCTTCCCCTTCCGCGGCTGGGGTCTGCCGGCGCGGGGATGCTTTGGGGGTGCGGAGCTGCAGCCGCAGACGGGCAGCTGGCGTGGGGTCGGTCCGGGGCGGGCAGGGGCTGCTCCCGCCGCAGCCCCGCAGCCCTGCAGTGCCGGGAGGCGGGGCGGGCCGCAGGACTGGGGCGGGGCGGGATGGGGCGGGCCGAGGCGGGCGCTCCTCCGGGACTCAGAGCCTGGCAGCGCGGGGCAGCGCGGGGCAGCGCGGCGCCTGAGTTTGGGGGGCGCAGGGTTGGGGGGGCGGACCAGGCAGGGCCGTGGGGATCCCAGGGTGGAGGCGCCGGGCAGGCTGGCCCCAGGCAAGTTCACACTGCGGCTCTTTGTTCTGGAGGGGAGCTGGGGGCTGCCCGCGGGCCCCGGCCGGTTGCCCTGGAAACCTGGAGGGGCCCCGGCTCTGTGGGAGGGGGCCCCCTGTCCAGCCGGCCGCAGTTCCGAGCTGAATCAGCTGGACGCGGCGGTTTCACGGGGTGGGGGCGGGGTGGGGCGGTCATCCCGGGCCCGGCAGGAGCTGGACGGGAGCAGGGACAGCTGGGGGCGCTTCTCTGAGCGCCATCCCATCCCAGAAGCACCTGGAGGAGGGGAGTTCCGCCTCGCGCCCCTCCGCGTCTTCAGAGTCCCGAGTTGGCGCTAAAGCTTGAGGGGCTGCCGTGGACCAGCGCAGACCTGAGGCAGGGTTGGGTGGAGGGCTCGTGTGTGTCCGGGATCTTTTGGCACTGTAGGGGTTCAAGTGCACGGGCTGTTTTTTTTTTTTTTTTTTTTTTTTTGCTTTTTGGGTCACACTCGGCGATGCTCAGGGGTTTCTCCTGGCTCTGCACTCAGGAATTACTCCTGGCGGTGCTCGGAGGACCATATGGGATGCCGGGGATCGAACCCAGGCGGGCACAGGCCGGCCGCGTGCAAGGCAAACGCCCTACCCGCTGGACTATCGCTCCGGCCCCCATCACGGGCTGGTTTTGAGGGAAAAGCTGTCTGGGTGGCCGGCTGGAGGCCCGTGTGGGCTGTGCAGGTGGTCAGGCCTGTGGACACTGGGGACGTGCCAGGACAGGAGACTTCAAGTGGGTGCAGATCGCAGCGGGCGCGGGCCGCGCGCTGTCCAGGAGCCCTTGGCTGCCCGGGGAGGGTCCCGGGGCGTGGTCGGGGGAGGCGTGGCCGCCGCCGCTGAACTCCCGCGGCACTGGCCGGCTTCCAGCTGAGCGGCCGCAGCTAGCTGGTGCGCAGGACCGAAGGGGACAGCTGGCTGCGGGGCCAGCGAGTTTCCACCGCCGCCTGCTCGTGCAAATGAACGCGCCTGTGTGCGCGCGCTTGTGAACGCGCCTGTGTGCCCGCGCTTGTGTGTGTGAAAGGGAGGGGGAAGAGGAGCGGAGAGGAGGGGAAAGAGGGAGAGAGAGCAAGCGGGAGGGGAAAGGGACAGGACAGAGGCGAGAGAGAGAGAGAGGGGACGGAGAGAGGAGAGACAGAGCGCGGGAGGGAGGGAGGGGGGGGGGGGGGGGGAGAGCGAGCGAGCGAGCGAGCGAGCGAGAGAGAGAGAGAGAGAGAGAGCGCGCGAGCGAGAGCGAGGAAGAGCGCGCGCGGGCGCGTGCGTCGGGCCGCTGTTTGGAGGGACCGGCGGTGCCATGGTGACAGCACCATAAACCCGCCCCCGCGCTGCCCGCTGGCCGCCTGCCCGCCGGCGCCTCCCACCTCGGGATCCCCCACCCCCGCCCTATTTATAACCGGTTCCCGGGTGAGCGGTGCTTGGTGGGAATGGGTGTGTCCGCCTGGGGGGGGGACACCCATCCGGGTGAATTCGGGTACGGTGGATGCCCACGTCGCAAGCTCGGGAGCTGCCGGGTGCTCGAGGTCTCTTATGGGGCCTGGGCCGGACGCTGGGTGTGGCCCGTGGCGACGCAGGGCAAGGCAGGGCAGGACGCCAGCCTGCTTCTGGCCACTTTCTGTGGGAGGCCCTGGCCTGGGAGTGGCCACGCCCGCGCAAGTGTCAGTGCCTGCCCCCATCCCTGGGGTGCTCGCGCCTACACACGGGGCGGGCTGTCTTCTTCGCCCTCAGGGGCTTGGGGACTTGAGGACTTTGATTCCTGGTGGCAGCTGAGTGTCTGAGACAGCTGGGATGGGGAAGGACGCTCAGAGCCCCCCAGGCCTGGCGCTACCGGGAGCCTTTGGAACTTTCTGTTCTGAGCAGTCCGAAGGCCAAGTGTTCAGGAGGGGCCCGCTGGGCGGTGTTTGGAGTTGGGGGTGGTGCTGTCCCTCTCGCCTGCTTGATGGACAGACACGGATGGTGCCTGCCTGCAGCGCGCATGTCCCTGGGCACTGCCCCCCACCCAAACCCCGTTTCTCCCATTTAGGACCCAAGTCCCCGTCTGCCAGCCTGGGCACCCAGGATCCCCTTCCTGGACCCCCACAAATCCCCAGCAGCAGTTAGGGTCCTGGGTCTGGGGCAGAAGCCCCCCATCCCGCACACCCCCAGATAGGAGCCTTGGAGGAAGTGTTTGGAAGCTGAAGTCATCTCTGATGTTGGAGCCGAGCCCTGGGGCCTGGGAGGGAGGGGGTGCCCGGGGTGCACCCCACTCCGCGAGGGGCCTCTGGCGGTGGTGGGAGGGCCGCCGGCTGCTGAGTCAGAGGGGGCTGGACCGGGCAGCCCAGAGGGGAGGGCGGCAGTGCCGGCAGGAACCGCGCGGAGACTCACAGCCGGAGCCGGAGCCGGTGCCCACCTCTCCCTGCCGGCCTGGCCTGCCTGCCGCAGCCATGGTGGCCGGGATGCTCATGCCGCTGGAGCAGCTGCGGGCCATTTACGAGGTGCTCTTCCGAGAGGGTGTGATGGTGGCCCAGAAGGACCGGCGCCCCGCACCCCGCACCCTGACGTGCCCGGCGTCACCAACCTGCAGGTCTTGCGGGCCATGGGCTCCCTGCGGGCGCGGGGCCTGGTCCGGGAGACCTTTGCCTGGCGCCACCTTTACTGGTACCTCACCAACGAGGGTATGGCCCACCTGCGCCAGTACCTGCACCTGCCGCCTGAGATCGTGCCGGCCTCTCATCAGCGCGTGCGCCGCCGGTCGCCATGGTGATGCCGGCGCGCCGGCGGGGCCCTCACGTGCAGGCCGTGCAGGGGACCCTCAGCTGCCCACCCAAGAAGGGCGCCGTGGAGGAGCTAGCCCGCGAGGATCGGAGGGGGATATCGCCGGAAAGAGGCTGAGGAGGGGGTCCCTGAGCCCCCGTGGTGCCCATCGCCAGCCAGGGAACGCTGGCAAGGCCAGGACTAGAGCCCACACCAGCCACAGGTTAGCGCCGGGTGGGGGGGGGGCGGGGTGCAGGCACTGATCACGCCAGCAGGTGGCACCCCTGAGGGTTCTGGGTGCAAGGTTAGGCCCACGAGGCTCTGCCCTGCCCCAGGACGCTTGTGGGGTGGCAAGGCCTGAGAGGCACGTGGGCAGCTGCTGCCCCACCCGCCTGCCCAGGCAGCTGCAGTGGGTGCAGGGAGGGCCAGTGCCAACTGTCAGCTCAGCTCTGACGGCCAGTCAGGGGCCCAGAGCCCTGAGGGGCTGGTCACTGTCTGCCCAGCACGTGCATGCACTTTAGGTGGCCACGCTCTGGCTGACGTGGAGTCTTCTTGGTTGGGGACAAGCCCACCCCACCAGCACCTTCCTGGACTCCAGGGCTGCTGGGAACCCCCCACTGGGCACCTCTCACTGGCACCCTTGACCACAAAGCAGCTGTGCAGGCAGAAATGGGGGCAGGTGCTGGTATCTGGGCCGCCCGGGGCCGCCCGAAGATCCCACTGGCCTGTGTTAAGTCTCCACCTCGGCATGTAGGGGTGTCTCAGGGGGCTGGGCCAGGTGGGCAGCTGACCGAGAGTGGGGTGGGGAGACCAGGTTAGGCTGCAGCTGGGTGTGGGGTGTCGGGGCTGGCTCAGGGCTGTAGGCGTGGTGAGCCTGCCCAGCCCTCCCAGTCTGTGGCTGCTGGGCTGGACAGTGGTGGGGCTCTGTGCTGCGGGCAGGGGCAGGAGGGGCTGGGTGTGGCCATGGTGGGCAGAGGGCCCCCCGGCCCTGGCGGAGGTGACTCAGTACCCCCTTTCCCAGCCGCAGCCTCTGGGGCTCAGAGTTTCCAACAGGAAATGAGCTCCAGTCCCGGCTGAGTCAGGCGTAGGCTGCCAACGGGCGGGGTCTGCCTTTCTCCTGGAACCTCGGCCACTCTCACTGTGGGGTCGGGGGCAGTGTGGAGAGTGGTCTCTGCATTCCTGCTCCCTGGGACCACACAAACACCCACCCCCAGCCTGCAGGGCTACTGGGCCAGACCTGGCCAGAAGCCCTGTGTCGGAAAGGGTAGAGGGGGGACAGTGATGGGGTCCTGGGGAAGGACAGAGCGGGGGCCCAGGGGCTGAGGGAGGACAGTATGGAAGCCTGTTTGCACGTCTCGCCAGCGTGATTTCTGCCCTCTCTGAGGATGAACACCCTGGCCCACCGGGTGCCCACTGTTGGGCTTGGCAGCACTGGGCAACACTCAGGGCCTCATGGCCACTCCTGGATCCCAGATACTGATCAGTTGCTGCCTTGGGCATGCCTGTGGGTATCAGGAGTCCAGCCAGAGGGGCAAAGCGGATGCGACGCTGGCTGTGCACATGGCTGTCCAGGTGCCATCTTGCCACCACATATGCCCCTTGGGCCCTGCTAGGTGCCCCTGACTACCACCGCTGGGGTCCCCCAAACCAAACTCAGGTCCTTGGTTATTAGTTTGCAGAGGGGTTGCTGGGGGCCATGTATTGGGGATGAATCGGGGTGGCCGGGCATCTGCCCACTGTGCCCCTCTCCCCACCCGCCAGGCTGGCTCCACTGTTGCCCATCTCAGGGCTGGACAGAGGCTGGCACAGGGGTGTGTGGGGGCCAGAGGGGAGCTGGAGGCCCAGCCGGCTGGGAAGGCGCGCTCTGGGGCTGAGGGTGTTGGGGAGGTGGGGAAAGCAGCCCATGGGTGGGGTGCTGAGGCGCAGGCAGGGCCCCTCTGGCTGACTAAGGGGGTGGCGAGGAGGAGGAGCTGGGTGGGGAGGCCCAGCAGGCGTGACAGCAGCCCCTCATCCCTCCTTCCGTCCTTCCTGTCTCTTTGCTCCCGGTTTCCTGCCTCTCGGCCTTCTGTTCTGGCCCTGCTGGGCGCCATGGACAGGTACAGCATGGAGGAGCTCATTCAGCTGGGCCAAGGTAGGGCAGGCTGGCTGGGGGTGAGGGGTCTGGGCGGTGCGGGGGGGCACAGGCTGCTCCCTGGGGGTTCTGTGTTGCCGCAGGGTCAGAACTTGAGAAAGGAGGAGGAGCAGTTAGAGGAACTCCTTGGAGAAGCTGTGAGGAGGGTCTTGGGGTTGCCATGGTGCAGCTGTGAAGGGGCTGCCACCCCCAGGATCTGGGGGAACAGGCAGCACCGCTTCTGGGCGGTTTCCTGTCCTGAGGCTTTTCAGCAGCACAGCATGAGGCTGGGTGTGTCCAGCACCAGGCAGTGTGGTCCGGGCGGGCGGCTCCATCTGGGTGAGGGTGGGCCCTTGTTTCCTATCCCAGGGGAGTCCTGGAACTCCGCACCCTGCCCACCTCAGGCTGCCCCTCCCCTCTCTGCACCCGGAGGCCAGGAACAACCTGGGGTGTGCAGGTATCACCTTGTGCCCAGGCCCAGATGCACCTGGCACTCTGCCCGGCTGGGGACTTCGGGGTCAGGAGTGTGACCTTGTGGGACAGGTGTGCCCATATGGGGCTGAGGTGGGGCACCTGGGAGCAAGGCTCACTAGGGAGCAAGGCTCACTTGGCCAACGTGGCTCCCCAATGGCTGGACACTGTCTTGAGCGTGGGGGGGGGGGAGCGGCGCACCCCTCTATCCTGGGCACCATCCTGCTTAGGCCCGGTCGCCTTCCCAGACACCTGGTGCCAGGAGGCTCCTTATTATTAGCATCACGGTGGGAGCTGGTGTCGGGTGGCACCGCCAGGCCGAGTCCACGGAGGCTCTGCCGGGCGCGTCATGTTCTAAGTCTGGACAAATGACTGCTCGTACCCTCCAGGGGTATTTATAGCCCGGGCCCCCTGCCCGCCCTCCCCTGCTCTCTGCTCTGCTGAGGCAGCTCCCGGCCCTCCTCCCGGCACTGCCGCCTCACTGCTGCCTGTGGGGGTCTGTGACCCCACTAGCCCCGTCCGCTACCCCTGACTCCCCACCGCTGTTCCCCAATGAAGATCGTGCCGGGTACGTGGGCGGCCGGGGACAGCCAGTGACAGCCCCGGGACTGTGGTGGGGGGGCAGGAGGCGAGGGCACAGCGGGCTCCCCTCTGGCCTGCCGTCCTGTCCTTTCCCTGTCCCACTTGGGGGCCTTGGGAGGGGAGGGGTGTGTGCGTCCTTTGAGGACGGTTGGGGGGCTGCAAGCCTGGGGCCCCCAGTGTGGGGCGCCTGGCAGCTGTCAGTAGAGGGCACCCTCCGAGGTCTAACTGGGTGACGGGGCGCCGGTCACTCGGACGGGGGGGCGCTGTGCTTGGCCCCTCCTCCGGGGTGTGGCCGCGGGGGAAGCAGGGGGTTAAGGCTCCCGCTAACCTTGAGCGCGACAGCGCTTCTCCAACAGCTGCGCGGGCCGGGAGGCGGCTGCCGCGCGCTGTCGGTGCGGCCCGCAGGCGGCGTGGGGCGGTCCCGCAGGCGGGGCGGTCCCGTGCGTGGCACCCGCCCGCCCTCGCGCACCCGGCGGGGCACCGGGCCCTCGGGGCGGTGGTTCTCAGGCGGCTGGGCCGGGGCCCGGGGCCCGCGCAGCTATGGAGCCCTCGGGCAGCCTCTTCCCCCTCCCTGGTGGTGGTGGGCCACGTCGTCACCCTGGCCGCCGTGTGGCACTGGCGCGAGGGCGCCGGCAGGCAGCGGAGGAACCAGGTAAGCCTGAGCCCCCGGGGCCCGCAGGGATCCGGGGCCCGGCGCCCGGCGGGGGCTGGGGCGGGGCGTGCGCGGCGCCGCCTCCTGCCCGCCCTCGGGCTTCCCCGCGCCGCCCCTTCCTGTGGAGACAAACACCGGCACGTGGCGGTTTGGGCCACCCCCAGACCCTGTTCACATCCCCCGGCCCGAGCGGGGGTGAAGGAGCGAAATCCCCCTCCCGTCGAGGCGCGCAGGTGACTCCCAGCCCCGCGCCTGGTGTGACAGCCCTGAGCGCGGACGGGGGCGCCGAGAGTCAAGTCCGGCTGGCTTTGTCCTCGGGGCTCAAAGTCACCAGTCCTGGGCCTGGAGCCCATGGAAACTGCAACCTGGCACCGCGCGACCGAGGGGGCTCCCTGCGGCCGTTGTCAGCCTGCTGGGCGGGCGAGGCTGCGAGGTCCCTTGGGTCTGACATCCCACACTGGACCGGCCTCGGGGCGGCGCTGGGGCTGGCGTGCGGGTGTGACTCAGCGCAGCGCACTCACTGGGAGGCCCAGGCCGGCCCCTCGCCCCTCGCCCTCCCCAACTCACTTTGGTCTCGTGCCCCCAAAAGGGGACTCCCTGCTACCGCCTTCCCGGCGGCCTGGCTGCACTCCCGGCCCCGCTCACAGGAATGCGCCGCGTCCCCGTGCCCCGCGCTGGGGTCACCCGGCGCTGGACGGGCCTGGGGCTCCCCTAGCGCAGTGCGTAGCCTGCTGGGCCCCTCTCTGTCCTCTCCCGGGCGTGGGGTGCGGCTTCCTGGCCCATGCTGGGCGGGGCGCCAGGGGGCAGGTTCGTCGGGTCTGGGCTGTGCGCCTGCGGCCGCCAGGCGGAGGAGCTGTGCGGAGGCGCCGCGCCGCGGGGCTGCGGGATCCCTGGAGGCCGCGCTCGCCGCCGTCGTCCGTCCTTGCTGGTCCTCAGCACGCCCAGACCTATGGCCGCAGCCCGCGTTTGGTGGGCGGGGGCGCCGTCGCCCAGCAGGAGGCCGTGCAGGACGGGCCGCGCTGGCTGGACTCTGGCTGTGAGCGCGCGCGCCGGCGCTACCTTTCGGAGCAGCTGTGCTGCGTAGGTGGGTGCGGCCTGCGGGCCGGGGGATGCCCTAAAAGGGGTTCCCAGGCCTAACGCAGGTGCAGCCTAGCCTGGGGGGTTCCGGAAATACCTGGGAGGAAGGTGCGGGCCTCCCCCACGAGGGGGCAGGGCGGAATCTCTGGGCCCCGCCCATGCTTTAGTGTCTGGGCAACCCGCGGTGGGCGGGCCGGGACGGAGGAGCTGAGGGCGGGGCCTTAGCCCTCGGTGGCGCTGCTGGACCCCTAGTAGGCCTGTGGCTTTCCTAGCCAGGAGCGTGGACCGCTAGAGACACCGCCCTGGGCTGGAGGGGCACGCAGAGCTATGTATGAGGTGTGGGGTGAGGTCTTCAGAAAGGGGAGTGGGCTGTGCCCACAGGAAGTCCTCAGAAGGCGAAGAGCAGACCTGGGATGGGAGGGGTGAGGACTCGCGCGCCCGGTACAGTCTCTACTTGCTGCCCGGAGCGCGCACGCCGCTGCCCCAGGACCCGCCCCTCTGCCGCGGGGTTTGGGCGCCCCCCGGTGGCCAGCCGAGAGGCGGCGGGGGAGTGGGTGTGGGCGCGATTCCCGGAATGAGGGCGGGGAGGGGCGTGCCCTACAGCTGGAGTCCATCAACCAGATGTGCCTGGAAAATTCTTGCGGTGGGCGCTGCCCGCTTGCCTGTACCAGCGGTGGGGGTGGGGCAGGGGTGCCCCGGCGCCCTGTCCTGTGGCTCCGTATTTATGAACCTGCGCTCCGACCCCGCCCACCTCAAACACCCCTCCCCCAGCCCCCAGGTGCGGCTTCCTTCCCGGTGACTCACGCCGGGCCCCCTCCCCAGGCTGACTCACGGCCGCCCCCGCCCTCCCGGGTTCTGCGTGACTCAGCACTCAGCTGTGTGGACCCTGTACCGGCGCAGCCCACCCGGGGAGGGTCTCTCCCCGTACGACGCCGTAGTCCCGGAGTCCTTCGAAGCTGGCTTTCGTCCCCCTCGGGCTATTTGAGGGCGGCAGGACGCGGGGAGGATATCCCCTGACAGGGCCCCCAGTTGGAGGGTCCTCTGGGCACGCGGTAGAGAGCCCCGAGCGGGCGCCGGGGTCCCCCTGGGCGTGGGGGAAACCGATTTCCTGCCGAGGCCGCTTCCTCCTGCGGGACCCACCCTGGGGGCGGGCCGGGGCGGGCCGGGGCGGGCGGGCGTGGCTGCTCTGCCCAAGCCCTGTGGGCCAGAGCCAGAGCGCGGCGGGTGCCAGAGCTCAGCCCAGGCACAGGCAGGCGGACAGGCCGACGCGCAGGGGGTGGCACCATGTCTCAGCACCGGGTCCGTGTGCCGGAGCCCGAGAATCTGGGTCAAAAGAGGACCAGCTCGGAGGACAACCTCTACCTGGCTGTGCTCAGGGCCTCCGAGGGCAAGAAAGGTAGCATGGGCAGGAAGGCGCGTTTCCTGGGGCAGGAAGTCTGGCACGCGGGAGGGCCGGCCCGTTGAATGCCCGGGAGAGGCAACTGTGCGGCCAGCCAGGCTTATGCAGGGGGTTGGGGGCTCTAATGGTGTGGACACCCCTGGCCTGGGGAGGTTCCCAGTGAGAGCCGTACAGGACTGGCCCAGGTGTAGTGTGGGGGAAGTGTGAGGAGCCTTGGATGTGGGGCTGACTGGCCCTGAGGAGGGCTCCCCTGCAGGGTTCAGCTTCCCCCTTGCCACACCCTGATCGCCCGTGTGTGTGTGTGTGTGTGTGTGTGTGTGTGTGTGTGTGTGTGTGTGTGTGTTTTCAGCGCAGGCTGGGACTTGTCCGAGGGGGTCTGGGTGCGGCTGCCAGCTTGACCCCCCACCCCAGAGGCAGACAGTGCTCTGGTAAGCAGGCCCGGGCCTGCTGGGGTGGGTGGTCTCTCCTGGGGGCTCCCTGGCAGCCCCTGGTGACTGGGCTTGTCTTCTCCAGATGAAAGGGACCGAGTGCAGAAGAAAACCTTCACCAAGTGGGTCAACAAGCATCTTATCAAGGTGGGTGGGGTGTGAGTGCAGGTGTCCGTCGAGCTGTGTGGGTGCGGGTCTGTCCGGGCTGTGTGGGTGGGGGTGAGCTGCTGTCCCTCCTGGGTCTGGGCCCGCCTCCCCCCCTGAACCCTGTTATTTTCTGTCTTCTCTCTGCACTCCTGCTGCCTTCTTTCTTCTCTTCCACCTGGCCTGCGTGTAGCACTGGCGGGCAGAGGTAGGTGCCTTCTGGGGGACGGGCACGTCTGCCCCCTTCTCTCTGGGGATCTTGTGTCCAGCCCAGCCTTGTCCCCACAGGCCCAGAGGCACATCCGGGACCTGTATGAAGACCTGCGTGATGGCCACAACCTCATCTCCCTGCTGGAGGTGCTCTCGGGGACAGCCTGGTACGTGCACCCGTGCCCGCTGCTCTGGCGCTTATCTGCCTCTTGCTCCAGGCCTTTGGGTCGGGGCTGCGGGTACTCACCCTGTTGTCCTCGTGGGCTCCCAAAACTTAACCTCATGCTCTGCTCTGCTTTGGTTTCTCTGCTGCTTGGACTCTGAACCTTGACCTCTGCCCTTTACCCTTTGCCCTGCTCTGGCGGGACAGCCAAGAGAGCGGGATGTAATCAGGAGCTTGCGCCTGGTGGGTGGTGGTGCCCGCTGGTCCGAGACCGGGAGCCCCGCTCACCCGGACAGGTGGCACTGGACCGGGTGTGCGTCAGCTGCCGCGACCTGCTTTCTGCCCAGCGGGACCCTCCCCGTGGTTTCCTGGCTATTGTGTCCTCCCCACTCCCTTCCTTCCTTCCGAGCTGAGGCCTGGCCCTGACTGGGGCCTCCCCCACCCTGCTGGGGGTGTCCTGGGGATGAGGGAGGAGCTATGCCCATGGTGGGGGACCCAGGAGGGAGTGGCAGCTATGCTGTGACCCCAGAGCGGCTGCCTTGGGGACATTGACCATGGCCCCCCTCTCGCCCTTGCTCAGCCCGGGAGAAGGGGGGAGGATGCGTTTCCATAAGCTGCAGAATGTCCAGATCGCCCTGGATTACCTCCGGCACCGCCAGGTGAGACCCCCACACCCCTCCCTGCCTTCCCCCCCACCCACACCCCTCACTGGGTTGTGGCTGACGAGGGGGACTGGCTTACTCGGCAGGTGAAGCTGGTGAATATCCGCAATGATGACATCGCGGACGGCAACCTAAGCTGACCCTCGGCCTGATCTGGACCATCATCCTGCACTTCCAGGTAGGTCCTGGGACGGGTGGCCCCGCTCCCCACTCTGCTGTGTCTGGCCCCAGGCCACCCTTTCCAGGCTGCCCGCTCCTGCCCTCTGGCCCCTGGGCTGGGCCCACAGCTCCCTGCCCTGCCGAGGAATGTATTTTCTGCTGCTGGAGCAGCGCCTGCCTGCCCCAGGGAAGCTTTGAGAGAAGCCCAGCCGGGACCCGCTGACTCACTGGTGCTGCCTGCCCCAGCCATCCAGGAAATGGCAAATCTCAGAGCTGGGCAGGCACAGCCCAGCGGCACACGGCTGAGTCACTGGCAGATAAACGGACACACATAGTGGGACAGGCGGGTGGGGACCCGAGACCCCAGAGATGGGGCAGAGTGGTGCTTGGCACAGCACACCCCACCAGAGACCCTAGCCCCCAGCCAGCAAGGGCTCCCTGGACCTCGGTCCCTTGGACCCAGCCCTCACTGGGCTTTGGGGCAGTGGTACCTGCATGTGGTCCAGCTAGGAGCAGCCCCAGGGCTCGTCCTGTTCTCTGTAGTAGGCTTGGGATAGGTTAGGCTGGTCCCCTGATGGGGAGCCCCCAGACCTCAGTGGGCTGTTGGTGCGAGATCTGGCCGCCCGGGGCTGAGCGCCTTCTGTTCCCGTGGCGGCCAGATCTCGGACATCCAGGTGAGCGGTCAGTCGGAGGACATGACGGCCAAGGAGAAGCTGCTGCTGTGGTCGCAGCGTATGGTGGAGGGCTACCAGGGCCTGCGCTGTGACAACTTCACCACCAGCTGGCGTGACGGCCGCCTCTTCAACGCCATCATCCACCGGCACAGGTGTGGGGGTGGCGGTGGGTAGCCCCTTCTGCTTGCCCAGGCCCTGCCTGAGGACCTCCAAGAGTCTGCGCTAGGTGGTGGTGGCGGGTGACTCAGGTTGACCCCCCCCCGAGGGTGCAGTCCCAGGTGCTGAGGTCCAGGTGGGCATGATAGAGTGTCTCCCGGGTGCCCCCCTTCCCACCTGCCCTCACGCCTGCAGGCCTATGTTGGTGGACATGAACAAGGTTTACCGTCAGTCCAACCTGGAGAACCTGGACCAGGCCTTCTCCGTGGCCGAGCGGGACCTGGGTGTGACGCGGCTCCTGGATCCAGAAGGTTTGTTCAGTCCCACTGTGGCCACTCCCCACCCTCCTCCTAGCACCTGCTGCCCCTGACCCTGCTCTCCTGCAGATGTGGA
The DNA here is from genome assembly GCA_021461705.1 of Cryptotis parvus. Classification (NCBI taxonomy): domain Eukaryota; kingdom Metazoa; phylum Chordata; class Mammalia; order Eulipotyphla; family Soricidae; genus Cryptotis; species Cryptotis parvus. The sequence goes on from JAJIBD010003533.1 coordinate 44,279, forward strand.
CGTCGCACAGCCTGACGAGAAGTCCATCATCACCTACGTCTCATCCTTGTACGATGCCATGCCCGGGTGCCTGACGCGCAGGATGGGGTGAAGGCCAACGTGAGTTGGGGCGTCATCCGTGGGGAAGCACACTGTCCCCGGAGTGGGGTGTAGGGCTCTATTCCCTGGACTGTACCCCACGAGTGGGGTGTGGGCTGCCGCCGCCCGAGTGGCCCCGACAGTGAGTGGCCTGTCCGCAGGGAGCTGCAGCTGCGCTGGCAGGAATACCGGGAGCTTGTGGTGCTGTTGCTGCAGTGGATCCGCCACCACACGGCAGCCTTCGAGGAACGCACCTGCCCCTCCAGCTTCGAGGAGATCGAGGTGGGCTGACACACGTGCGCGGCCTGGCCCACCCTGGGGCGGGGATGCGCCTGCTGACCCCTCTCCCCACTCCAGATCCTGTGGTGTCAGTTCCTGAAGTTCAAGGAGACGGAGCTTCCCCGCCAAGGAGGCGGACAAGAACCGGTCCAAGGGCATCTACCAGGCCCTGGAGGTGAGGGGCGGCCTTGCAGCGGGGCTGGAGGTCTCCGGCCTCAGCCCTGCCCCACTGATCTTGGGTCCTGTGCACAGGGGCGGTGCAGGCCGGCCAGCTCAAGGTGCCCCGGGGTACCACCCGCTGGACGTGGAGAAGGAGGGGGCAAGCTGCACGTGGCCATCCTGGAGCGCGAGAAGCAGCTTCGTGGCGAGTTTGAGAGGTGGGGGCAGGGCGCTGCTGGGCGGTTGCTGGGCTGTGGCAGGAAGCCACCCCTGGGCGGGAATGAGTCACTGCGGGGAGGAAACCCCCCAGGCTGGGAAACCCAGCCTCTGCGGCCAGTGTGACTGGGCAGCTGGAGGGGAGCGGGAGTAACCCCCACGAGTGCCGGTGCGGTGCGTAGGGAAGGCTGGGGCAGGCTGCTGAGCCCAGGCCTCACACGTCCCCTGTGGCTGCAGGCTGGAGCGGCTGCAGCGCGTGGTGAGCAAACTGCAGATGGAGGCGGGGCTGTGTGAGGAGCAGCTGAACCAGGCCGACGCCCTGCTGCAGTCGGTGAGGGGTGAGGGGGAAGGGAAGGGACCGGCGGGGTGGGAGGGAGGAGCCCCGCAGCTGGCGGACAGGAGGGAACAGGCCACGGCTCCTCCCCTTGGGGTTTAGCCAGTTGGGGCTGGCTGCAGGGGCAGAGCTGCCTTGAGGCCTGCTGCCCTGCCCCAGCCTGCCCTGTACCACGCTGTTGGGGCGGGGACGCACACCAGACCCAGTCCCATGGGGCCAGGACAGGAGTTCACTGAGGGACGCTTCCAGAAGGGATGGGAGAGGATGAGGCACACGGGCTGCCTGACCAGCAGGGCATGCTGAGAGTCCGCCGGGTGGGGGTCGGGAGGGGGAGTCGGGACGCAGGGCCCGTACTCAGGCAGGACACTTGCCCTGCAGGACATCCGGCTGCTGGTTGCAGGCAAGGCACCTCAGCGGGCGCCGAGGTGGAGAGGGACCTGGACAAAGCAGACCACCTGATCCGGGTGCTGTTCAATGATGTGCAGACTCTGAAAGATGGGCGGCACCCGCAGGGGCGAGCAGATGTACCGCAGGTGGGGCCCAGGCCAGCCCTTCCTTGGCAGATCCTGCCCCTCACTGAAGCCTGGACCTACCGGCTGACCCTGCCCCTCCCACTCCTCTCCCCAGGGTGTACCGGCTGCATGAGCGCCTGGTGGCCATCCGCACGGAGTACAACCTCCGGCTGAAGGCGGGCGTGGTGACCCAGGTCACCCGGTGACCCAGGTGCCATTGCAGAGGCTCGGGACTCGGCGCTCCGCTACCTGCAGGATCTGCTGGCCTGGGTGGAGGGAGAACCAGCAGCGGGTGGATGGGGCCGAGTGGGGCGGGGACCTGCCCAGCGTGGAGGCCCAGCTGGGCAGCCACCGCGGCCTGCACCAGTCCATCGAGGACTTCCGTGCCAAGGTGGAACGCGCGCGAGCTGATGAGGTGTGCAGTGAGCGCCCGCAGGCTGGTAGCCGGAGGGGGTGGGCGCGGGCTGATGAGATGGGCAGTGTGGGAGCCCACAGGCTGGGTAGCGGGGTGCAGTGGGCGCCAGCAGGCTGGGCAGTGTCAGGGGGGGTGGGCCAGGCGCTGCAGGCTCACCTCCCTTCAACTCTGCAGGGCCAGATTTCCCCGGAGCCGAGGGGGTGGGCGCCTACCGCGAAAGCCTGGGCCGGCTGGATCTGCAGTACGCCAAGCTGCTGGTGAGCAGAGTGCTGGCCTCGGGGTGGGCAGGCGGGGTGGGCAGGCGGGGCCCCCCCACCCCCTGTGGGGCAGCCTGCTGACTCAGCCCGCCCACAGAATTCCTCCAAGGCCCGCCTGCGGTCCCTGGAGAGCCTGCACGGCTTTGTGGCCGCCGCCACCAAGGAGCTGGTTTGGCTGAACGAGAAGGAGGAGGAGGAAGTGGGCTTTGACTGGAGCGAGCGGAACAGCAACATGACGGCCAAGAAGGAGAGCTACTCGGTGAGGCCCCCGCCCCCGTCTAGGCCTCGCCCCAGAACAGGCCCCCGCCCCCGCCCCGCCCCGCCCCAGGCAGCCGCTCTGCCTCCTGACGCCCCCCTCCTCCTCCTTTCAGGCCCTTATGCGTGAGCTAGGAACTGAAGGAGAGAAAGATCAAGGAGATTCAGAACACAGGGGACCGGCTGCTGCGGGAAGACCACCCTGCTCGGTCCACAGTGGAGGTGGGCCGTGGGGATGTCTGCGACCCTCTGCCAGGGTGGGCTCTGCCTGTGGGTGGGCACCCATCGATCGCCCTGCTTCTCCCTCCTCAGTCCTTCCAGGCCGCCCTGCAGACGCAATGGAGCTGGGTTTTGCAGCTGTGCTGTTGCATCGAGGCGCACCTGAAGGAGAACAGCGCCTACTTCCAGGTGGGCACTGCCTGCCCAGCCGCCTCCACTTCTCCCCAGCCGGCCCTCAGTCCTCAGGGGCTCTGGCTGGCTGCCGGGTGACTGCTCCCCCCTTCACTAGTTCTTCTCCGACGTGCGGGAGGCTGAAGAGCAGCTGCAGAAGCTGCAGGAGACCATGCGCAGGAAGTACACCTGTGACCGCGCCATCACCGTCACGCGCCTGGAGGACCTGCTGCAGGATGCCCAGGTGAGCACCGGCCTGGGCACTGCAGGCTGGACGGGTCTTCTAGCTTATGTCCAGGGCAGAGACGCCGTGTTCCAGCCACGTGGGTGCTGACTCAGTGCCAGAGCAGTGTCAGGGAGAGGCTGTCCAGAACAGGTGGGGGTCTCTTGTTTCTAGGGTCCTTGGGCCTGAGAGCCCACGCTGGCAGCTCTGTTGCTGTCCCTGCGGCTGGGGTGGACTTTGGTCACTGCCCAGCATGCAGGAGGGGCAGACCTGGGAATGCTGGTGGGGAAGGGGAAGCTGTGAGCTCTGGGCTTGGGTTCCCACAGCAAAGTTGGGGGTCAGGAAGAGCCCTGGGTCCCTGCCTGGGAGAGGTGAGGGAGTGCAGATAAATCCAACACGGCCCTTGGTGGAGGCTGCCTGGAGGGTGATGGACTGAGGGGAACTGTGCTGGGGAGGAAGGTCTGTGGGAGCTCCTGGGAGCGGCCCTGCATAGCTCCCCTCTGAGGGCCCAGGCACGTGGTGTCGACGCTGGGCAGATGCTTCACCTGAGCCTCAGCTGCGTCCGAGCCCTTCCCACCTCCCTCCCTGCAGGAGGAGAAGGAGCAACTGAATGAGTACCGGGGGCCACCTCTCGGGATTAGCCAAGAGGGCCAAGGCCATTGTGCAGCTGAAACCCGCAACCCAGCCCACCCTGTGCGGGCCGCACACCGCTGCAGGCCGTGTGCGACTACAAGCAGGTGGAGGTGAGCTGCGGGCGGGCAGAAGAGATGAGGCCAGGTGGGCACGGGTGTGTGGGCGGTGCCGTGACAGCTCTGCCCACCACAGGTGACGGTGCACAAGGGGGACGAGTGCCAGCTGCTGGGCCCAGCGCAGCCATTCCACTGGCAGGTGCTGGGCAGCTCAGGCGGCGAGGCTGCGGTGCCCTCCGTGTGTTTCCTGGTGCCCCCCAAATCCCGAGGCGCTGGAGGCCGTCAGCAGGTGGGTGCACTGGCTTGGGGCCCTGAGACAGAGGAGCAGGGAGTGGGCAAGTGCCATTGTCGCCCTGACCATGCCCCTGCCCTGCCAGGCTGGAGACCCAGCACCAGGCCCTGGTCACACTGTGGCACCAGCTCCACGTGGACATGAAGAGCCTCCTGGCATGGCAGAGCCTCAGCCGCGACGTGCAGCTCATCCGTTCCTGGTCACTCGTCACAGTACGGTCACCAGCCTGGGGTGGGGAGGGAGGACGTGCCCGGCCCCACTCGCTCAGCCCTTCCCGTTCCCCACAGTTCCGCACCCTCAAGCCGGAGGAACAGCGCCAGGCCCTGCGCAGTCTGGAGCTGCACTACCAGGCCTTCCTGCTGCGACAGCCAGGATGCTGGGGGGTTCGGACCTGAGGACCGGCTGCAGGCTGAGCGCGAGTATGGCACCTGCAGCCGGCACTACCAGCAGCTGCTGCAGAGCCTGGAGCAAGGTTGGGGCGGCACCCGGCTGGGGTGGGGCAGGAGGGCGGGGCCAGTAGGTGTCTTGCAGTGCCAGAGGTGATGAGTATCCTCTAGGGCCAGCAGGTAACGGGTGTCCTGCAGGGCCAGAGGTGACGGGGGTGTCTCATAGGTGAGCAAGAGGAGTCCCACTGTCAGCGCTGCATCTCGGAGCTCAAGGACATCCGGCTGCAGCTGGAGGCCTGTGAGGGCCGCACTGTGCACCGTCTGCGGCTGCCTCTGGACAAAGAGCCGGCACCGCGAGTGTGCCTAGCGCATCGCTGAGCAGCAGGCAGGCACTACCCACCCCCCACACACACACACAAGTGTTCCCCATGGGGCTGGAGCGATAGATAGTTCAGTGGGGAGGGCAGTTGCCTTGCATGCAGTCGACTCGGCTTCGATTCCTGGCATCCCATAGGGTCCCACAAGACTACCAGGAGTAATTTCTGAGTGCAGAACCAGAACTCCTTGAGCATCGCTGGGTGTGACCAGAAAGAGCAAAGAAAAAAACCCTACAGGAATGTTGTCCCCCTTCTATACACTGCCTTCCGGGAGGGCGCTTGCTCGCACTTCGCTCTCTCTCTCTCCCCTCTCTCCCCTCCCCTCCCTCTCCCTCTCTCCCCCTTCCAGGAGGGCTCATGCTGTCCCTGAGCACTGCTCATCCCTGCTCTTTTGTCCTCAGAAAACGCAGGCGGAAGTGGAGGGGGCTGGGCAAGGGGGTGGCCCGGCTTCTCTGCCGAGGCTGAGAAGATCCTGGGCCTGCCCGAGCCATCGCCTGCGCCCGACGCTGCGCTCGGAGCTGGAGCTGACCCTGGGCAAGCTGGAGCAGGTCCGCAGCCTGTCCGCCATTTACCTGGAAAAGTGAGTGTTGGTGGCTTGGGCTGGGGCTGGCTGCCAGCAGGGACAGCACCACTGCTGAGTCTCGCCAGGGCATGCGAGCACCAGGGTGGGGCCACACGGTGGTAGAAAGGCTGTGCCAAGGGTGCCATAGGACTTCCTGTGTGGGGAAAGTGGGGATGTGGGGTTCCCACCAGGACTGGGAGCAAGAGGTGTAGCCAGAAGCTAGGGGGCCTGAGCTCCTGGATTCCCAGGGATCACAAGCAGGCCTGAGCCCCAGGCAGGGCAGGTAAGTGGCAGGTGGTTTGCATTAACTCCAGGTTCTTGTCCTTCCTCATCCACACTCACACGTGATGAGGGCCCCGCTGAGGGTGCCTCCACGTCTCCAACCCTAGCCCCGCCTTCACGTACTCCAACCCCCAGGCCCCCTTCCACAGCCTCTTTGCTGCTGGGCATTGGCCTCCGATATGTCAACAGCTGTTTGGGGCTCTGCCCGCTCAGGGGCTCCTGTGTTATGGGGCCATTGTACCTAGAGGCTGAAAACTACGCCCAGGTTGCAGCCTGGAGGTGTTTCCTCTCCTCACAGCCTCCCTCCAGGGCACGCCCCTCCCTGGGAGCCCCCCTGTGTTCCAGAATCCCAGGCCTTTTACGCTCAGGACCCCAGGGCCAGCTGACGCAGGGTCTGGGTCCTGCCCTTCGGTCCTCTGATTCCTGCTTACTTCCCACCAGGCTCAAGACCATCAGCCTGGTGATCCGCAGCACTCAGGGGGCTGAGGAAGTGCTCCAGGCGCACGAGGAGCAGCTGAAGGAGGTCCAGGCTGTGCCCGCCACGGTCGCGAGCTGGAGGCCACCAAGGCCACACTAAAGGTGCCACTGCCGGGCTTGTGTCTTGCCAGGGAGGGTTGTGGCAGTGGGCTCCCCGGCTACAGCTGTACCCTCTCTGCCCCTAACAGAAGCTCCGGGCCCAGGCAGAGGGGCAGCAGCACGTGTTTGACGCCCTGCGGGGAGGAGCTGCGGGGGCCCAGGAGGTGGGTGAGCGGCTGCAGCAACGACACGGAGAGCGAGACGTGGAGGTGGAGCGCTGGAGGGACAAGGTCACACAGCTGCTGGAGCGCTGGCAGGCCGTGCTGGCGCAGACTGACCTGCGGCAGCGGGAGCTGGAGCAACTGGGCCGCCAGCTGCGCTACTACAGGGAGAGCGCTGAGCCGCTGGGGGCCTGGCTGCAGGACGCCAAGCAGCGGCAGGAGCGCATCCAGGCCATGCCGCTGGCCGACTGCCAGGCGGTGCGGGAGCAGCTGCGCCAGGAGAAGGTGGGCGGGGGCCTGGGTGTGGCCGGCCTAGGGGCGGGGCCTGGGTTTGACGTGGCAGGGCTTAGGGTGGGGCCTGGGCTGGTAGTGGCCCTTGTGTGGGATCAGACCTGGGCTGCTGGGCTGACCTCAGGGCGGGGCCTGAGCCTGACCACCCTGTGGTCCTCTGCCCAGGCGCTGCTTGAGGAGATCGAGCGCCATGGAGAGAAGGTGGAAGAATGCCAGAAGTTTGCCAAGCAGTATATAAATGCCATTAAGGTGAGCCTTGCTTGGCAAAGAGCCCTGGGCAGCTCCACTGGAAAGGGTACAGATAAGGGCTCGGGATGGAAGCAGAGCCAGGGATGACTGTGTTCTCATAGGACTATGAGCTGCAGCTGGTAACATACAAGGCCCAGCTGGAGCCAGTGGCCTCCCCGGCCAAGAAGCCCAAGGTGCAGTCTGGGTCTGAGAGCGTCATCCAGGAGGTGAGGCCCCTGGAGGGCTGCTGGGGGCGGGGCAGGGCTGGGGGGCACGTGGGCGGAGACTCTGCTCACCAGCTGCCTCTGGTGTCCTGTCTGTAGTACGTGGACCTACGCATGCGCTACAGCGAGCTGACCACACTCACTGGGCAGTACATCAAGTTCATCAGCGAGACGCTGCGGCGCATGGAGGAGGAGGAGGTAACGGCTCTGGGCTGGGATGGCTGTCCTGCTGCCCACCTGCCCTCACAAGGCCGCTGCCAGCCCAGCTGAGACCTCTGCTGCACAGCCCACCCTGCACTCCCCATGCAGGCTGCCCCTAAGGGCCCTCCCCTGTGGCCTCCCCCGCCTTGGCCTTGTGCTGCTGCTCCCGTGGTGGCTGGTGGATGTCTCTGCGCTGGCTCGGGCCTCCCATGGGCTATCCTGTGCGCCTTCAAGCAGGACCTGCTGCTGGCCTGTTCATGAAGCCACGTTGCTTCAACATGGGGGCTGGGAGAGTGTCTGGAGGTGCGGGGTAGGCAGCTGCCTGGAGACCGACCCCCTGTGGAGGCACCACTATCTGGTTTCCTGGTGGCGCCCTCTGCTGGCAACCCACCCTTCCAAGCTAGCTCAGGCCTGACCCATCTGCAGGACTGCAGGATTGGACAGCGGTCAGGCATGCTGGCAGGTGTCAGCTGTGCTCAAGGGTAGCTTGTGGTGGGCGTGGCTGCCAGGCCCTGCGAACCCCCTGCTTTGCTCTTTCTTTCCCTGTGCGTCTGGTATATCTGTGGGGAGAGGGGCGAACACCTGGGTTTCCTTTCCAGGGCTGGTGAGCTCCGTGGGGGCCAGGCTGCTCTTGCTGCCCAGGTGCTGGCGGGTGCACGCTGTCCCTCCACCAGGCTGCGATCTCTGCCCGCCCAACCCTCCCAGCCCTGCAGCTGTGGGATAAACCGTGGGGCGGGGGAGCCCCTGTCACCTGTGTTCCTGGTGGCTGCTTGGTGCTCACCGCTCTCTGGTTCTCTCTTCTCTCTGCCACGGCCACAGCGGCTGGCTGAGCAGCAGCGGGCAGAGGAGCGGGAGCGGGCTGGCTGAGGTGGAGGCTGCACTGGAGAAGCAGAGGCAGCTGGCTGACGACATGCGCGAGGCCAAGGCGCAGGCTGAGAGGGAGGCCCAGGAGTTGCAGCGGCGCATGCAGGAGGAGGTGACCCGGCGAGAGGAAGTCGCCCTGGATGCCCAGCAACAGAAGCGCAGCGCCCAGGAGGAGCTGCAGCACCTGCGGCAGAGCTCGGAGGCAGAGATCCAGGCCAAGGCCCGGCAGGCCGAGGAGGCGGAGCGCAGCCGCCTGCGCATCGAGGAGGAGATTCGAGTGGTGCGCCTGCAGCTGGAGGCCACGGAGCGCCAGCCGGCGGGCCGAGGGGGAGCTGCAGGCTCTGCGCGGGCGCTGGGCGGAGGAGGCCGAGGCCCAGAAGCGGCAGGCACAGGAAGAGGCGGAGCGCTTGCGCGCGACAGGTGCAAGATGAGAGTCAGCGCAGCTTTACAGGCGGAGGCTGAGCTGGCCGTGCGGTGAAGGCCGAGGCGGACGCTGCCCGCGAAGCAGCGGCCCTGCAGGCCCCTGGAGGAGGTGCGGCTACAGGCTGAGGAGGCGGAGCGGCGCATGCGCCAGGCTGAGGCCGAGCGGCGCCGCCAAGCGCAGGTGGCCCTGGAGACCGCGCAGAGCGCAACGCGGAAATAGAGCTGCAGTCCAAGCGTGCCTCCTTCGCTGAGAAGACGGGCGCAGCTGGAGCGCACGCTGCAGGAGGAGCACCTGACCGTGGCGCAGCTCCGAGAGGAGGCCGAGCGGTGCGCGCGAGCAGCAGGGAGCAGGCTGTCCGCGCGCGGGAGGAGGCCGAGCGGGAGCTGGAGTGCTGGCAGCTGAAGGCCAACGAGGCGCTGCGGCTGCGGCTGCAGGTCGAGGAAGTGGCGCAACAGAAGTCGCTGGCGCAGGCCGAGGCCGAGAAGCAGAAAGAGGAGGCGGAGCGCCGAGGCTCGGGCGGCGCCGGCAAGGCGGGCGGAGCAGGCGGTGCGGCTGCGGGAGCTGGCGGAGCAGGAGCTGGAGAAGCAGCGGCAGCTAGCCGAGGGCACCGCGCAGCAGCGCCTGGCCGCGAGGAGCTGATCCGCCTGCGTGCCGAGACGAGCAGGGTGAACAGCAGCGGCAGCTGCTGGAGGAGGAGCTAGCCCGGCTGCAGCGCGAGGCGGCTTCAGCCACGCAGAAACGCCAGGAGCTGGAGGCTGAGCTGGCCAAGGTGCGGGCGGAGATGGACGCATTGCTGGCCAGCAAGGCCCGGCCGAGGAGGAGTCGCTCCCACCAGTGAGAAGTCCAAACAGCGGCTGGAGGCGGAGGCCGGGCGTTTCCGTGAACTGGCGGAGGAGGGCCGCGCGCCTGCGGGCCCTGGCCGAGGAGGCCAAGCGGCAGCGGCAGCTGGCGGAGGAGGACGCGGCGAGGCAGCGGGCTGAGGCCGAGCGGGTGTTGTCCGAGAAGCTGGCAGCCATCAGCGAGGCCACGCCACTGAAGACAGAGGCGGAGATCGCGCTCAAGGAGAAGGAGGCGGAGAACGAGGCTGCGGCGGCTGGCGGAGGATGAGGCCTTCCAGCGGCGGCTGCTGGAGGAGCAGGCGGCCCACCACAAGGCGGACATCGAGGAGCGGCTGGCGCTGCTGCGCAAGGCTCGACCTGGAGCTGGAGCGGCAGAAGGGGCTGGTGGAGGACACGGTGAGGCAGCGGCGCCAGGTGGAGGAGGAGATCCTGGCCCTGAAGGCCAACTCGAGAAGGCGGCGGCCGGCAAGGCGGAGCTGGAGCTGGAGCTGAAGCCGCATCCGCAGCAGCGCAGAGGACACGCGAGCGCAGCAAGGAGCAAAGCGGAGCAGGAGGTCCGACGGCAGCGCCAGCTGGCGGCCGAGGAGGAGCAGCGGCGCCGTGAGGCTGAGGAGCGTGTGCAGAAGAGCCTGGCGGCGGAGGAGGAGGCCGCTGGGCAGCGCAAGGCCGCCCTGGAGGAGGTGGAGCGGCTCAAGGCCAAGGTGGAAGAGGCCCGGCGCCTCCGTGAGCCCCGACGAGCAGGAGTCCACGCAGGCAGCTGCAGCTGGCCCAGGAGGCCGCCCAGAAGCGGCTGCAGGCAGAGGAGAAGGCCCACGCTTTCTCCGTGCAGCAGAAGGAGCAGGAGCTGCAGCAGACGCTGCAGCAGGAGCAGAGTATGCTGAGGCGCCGCGCCGGGCGAGGCGGAGGCAGCGCCGGGGGCAGCGGAGGAGGCAGAGGAGGCCCGGAGCTGGCGGCGCCGAGGCGGCCCAGTCACGCACCAGGTGGAGGAGGCCGAACGGCTGAAGCAGGCGGCGGAAGAACAGGCGCAGAGCGCGGGCCCAGGCGCAGGCGGACGCGAGAAACTGCGGAAGGAAGCGGAGCAGGAGGCGGCCCGGCGTGCCCAGGCCGAGCAGGCAGCGCTGCGGCAGAAGCAGGCTGCGGACGCCGAGATGGAGAAGCACAAGAAGTTCGCGAGCAGACGCTGCGGCAGAAGGCGCAGGTGGAGCAGGAGCTCACGGCCCCTGCGCCTGCAGCTGGAGGGAGACGGACCATCAGAAGGGCATCCTGGATGAGGAGCTGCAGCGGCTCAAGGGAGGAGGTGACCGGGCCGCTTCGCCAGCGCAGCCAGGTAGAGGAGGAGCTGTTCTCTGTGCGGCGTGCAGATGGAGGAACTGGGCAAGCTCAAGGCGCGTATCGAGGCAGAGAACCGGGCACTCATCCTGCGGGACAAAGACAACACGCAGCGCTTCCTGCAGGAGGAGGCAGAGAAAATGAAGCAGGTGGCGAGGAGGCGGCCCGGCTCAGCGTGGCCGCCCAGGAGGCCGCCCGGCCCGGCAGCTGGCAGAAGAGGACCTGGCACAGCAGCGGTCGTTGGCGGAGAAGATGCTCAAAGAGAAGATGCAGGCGGTGCAGGAGGCCACGCTGCTCAAGGCCGAGGCGGAGCTGCTGCAGCAGCAGAAGGAGCTGGCCCAGGAGCAGGCGCGGCGGCTGCAGGAGGACAAGGAGCAGATGGCGCAGCAGCTGGCGCAGGAGACGCAAGGCTTCCAGCGCACCTTGGAAGCCGAGCGGCAGCGGCAGCTGGAGATGAGTGCCGAGGCCGAGCCGTCTCAAGCTGCGGGTGGCTGAGATGAGCCGGGCCCAGGCCCGCGCTGAGGAGGACGCCCAGCGCTCCGGAAGCAGGCAGAAGAGATAGGAGAGAAACTGCACCGCACGGAGCTCGCCACGCAGGAGAAGGTGACACTGGTGCAGACACTGGAGATCCAGCGGCAGCAGAGTGATCATGATGCTGAGCGCCTGCGGAGGCCATCGCCACCCTGGAGCGGGAGAAGGCGAAGCTCAAGGAGGAGGCACAGCTGTTGCAGCTCAAGTCTCAGGAGGTACTGGGTCCCTGTTCCTCCGCCGGCGGGTGATGGCCCGGGGGTGGCGGTGGGTGCTCGCGCACTATCATGTTGGGGGCCCAGTGCCCCCACTTGGCCTCCTGACCCTGTTCTCCTTTGCAGAGGCAGGCGGTACAGCAGGAACAGCTGCTGCAGGAGACGCAGGCCCTGCAGCAGAGCTTCATGACAGAGAAGGACAGCCTGCTGCAGCGTGAGCACTTCATCCGAGCAGGAGAAGGCCAAGCTGGAGCAGCTGTTCCAGGACGAGGTGGCCAAGGCGCAGAAGCTGCGGGAGGAGCAGCAGCGGCAGCAGCAGCAGATGGAGCAGGAGAAGCAGCAGCTGGTGGCCAGCATGGAGGAGGCGGCGGCGGCAGCGCGAGGCAGAGGAAGGTGTGCGGCACAAGCAGGAGGAGCTGCAGCGCCTGGAGCAGCAGCGGCTGCAGCAGGAGCAGCTGCTGGCTGAGGAGAACCAGCGGCCCGGGAACGACTGCAGCGCCTAGAGGAGGAGCACCGGGCTGCACTCGCCCACTCACAGGAGGTTGCCGCTGCTGCTGCCAAAGTCACCACTACCAAAGCCCTGCCGAATGGCCGAGATGCTCCCGATGCCGCAGCTGTGGAGGCTGAGCCCGAGCTGGCCTTCGATGGCCTCCGGCAAAAGGTGCCAGCCCAGCGGCTGCGGGGGGGGGGGGGCGTCCTGAGTACCGAGGACCTGCAGCGGCTAGAGCAGGGCCGTGCCACTGTGACAGAGCTCGCACAGCGGGAGGAGCGTGCGCCGCTACCTGCAAGGCCACAGCAGCCTGGCAGGGCTCTTACTGCAGCCCACCAAGGAGAAGCTGAGTATCTACGCGGCGCTGCAGCGGCAGCTGCTGAGCCCGGGCACGCCCTCATCCTGCTGGAGGCCCAGGCCGCCTCTGGCTTCCTGCTTGACCCGTGCGGAACCGGCGGCTGACTGTCAGTGAGGCTGTGAGGGAGGGCCTGGTGGGCCCCGAGCTGCACCACAAGCTGTTGTCAGCTGAGCGTGCTGTCACTGGTTACACCGATCCCTACACCGGCGAGCAGATTTCCCTGTTCCAGGCCATGAAGAAGGAGCTGATTGTGCGCGACCACGGCATCCGCCTGCTGGAGGCCCAGATTGCCACGGGCGGCATCATTGACCCTGTGCACAGCCACCCCGTGCCTGTGGACGTGGCCTATCAGCGCTACTTCGACGGGGGAGATGAGCCGCGTGCTGGCGGACCCGGTGACGACACCAAGGGCTTCTTTGACCCCAACACGCACGAGAACCTCACCTACCTGCAGCTGCTGGAACGCTGTGTAGAGGACCCTGAGACCGGGCTGCGCCTCCTGCCACTCACAGATCAGGCTGCCAAGGGTGGCGAGCTGGTCTACACCGACTCTGAGGCCCGGGATGTGTTTAAAAGGCCACAGTGTCGGCGCCGTTCGGCAAGTTCCAGGGCAGGAACGTGACTATCTGGGAGCTCATCAACTCCGAGTATTTCACGGCAGAGCAGCGGCGGGACCTGCTGCGGCAGTTCCGCTCAGGCAAGGTCACCGTGGAGAAGATCATCAAGATTGTCATCACAGTGGTCGAGGAGCAGGAGCAGAAGGGGCAGCTCTGCTTCCAGGGCCTGCGCGCGCCCTGGTGCCGGCTGCCCAGCTGCTCGAGCGGCGCCATTGACGGCGGCCTCTACCGCCAGCTGCAGCAGGGTGAGCGCTCCGTGCAGGAGGTCACCGAGATGGAAGCTGTGCGGCGGGCCCTGCGGGTGCCAACGCCATTGCCGGCGTGTGGCTGGAGGAGACGGGCCAGAGACTGAGCATTTATGAGGCCCTGAAGAGGGACTTACTGCAGCCTGAGGTGGCTGTGGCCCTGCTGGAGGCACAGGCTGGCACGGGGCACATCCTTGACCCTGCCACCAGTGCCCGGCTGACTGTGGACGAGGCGGTGCGTGCTGGCCTGGTGGGCCCTGAGCTGCATGAGAAGCTGCTGTCGGCTGAGAAGGCTGTGACGGGATACAGGGATCCCTACTGGGCCAGAGTGTCTCTCTGTTCCAGGCCCTGAAGAAGGGCCTCATTCCCAAGGAGCAGGGCCTCGCGGCTGCTGGATGCCCAGCTGGCCACGGGTGGCATTGTGGACCCAAGCAAGAGCCACCGTGTTCCCCTGGAAGTGGCCTATGCCCGGGGCTACCTGGATCAAGACACCAGCAGGGCCCTGTCGGCACCCCGGGATGATGCCAGGACCTACTACGACCCGCAGGCCCAGGAGCCAGTCACCTACAGCCAGCTCCAGCAACGCTTGTCGGCCCGACCAGCTCACCGGGCTGAGCCTGCTGCCAGTCTCTGAGAAGGCAGCCCGGGCGCCGCAGGAGGAGGTCTACTCTGAGCTGCAGGCCCGGGAGGCCTTTCAGAAGGCCACTGTGGATGTGCCTGTGGGCCCCTTCCAGGGCAGGACGGTGACGGTGTGGGAACTCATCAGCTCCGAGTACTTCACGGAGGAGCAGCGGCAGGAGCTGCTGCGGCAGTTCCGCTCGGGCAAGGTCACCGTGGAGAAGATTATCAAGATCCTCATCACTATCGTGGAGGAGGTGGAGACCGTGCGCCAGGAGCGCCTGTCCTTCAGCGGCCTGCGTGCCCCGGTCCCCGCCAGTGAGCTCCTGGCTGCCGGCGCCCTCAGCAAGGCCCAGTTTGAGCAGCTCAAGGATGGCAAGACGCCAGTGAAGGAGCTGTCGGAGGTGGACTCGGTGCGGCTGCTCCTCCAGGGCCGTGGCTGCCTTGCTGGCATCTACCTGGAGGACTCGAAGGAGAAAGTGTCAGTGTACGAGGCCATGCGGCGCGGCCTGCTGCGGCCTAGTACGGCCACCCTGCTGCTTGAGGCCCAGGCGGCCACTGGCTTCCTAGTAGACCCTGTGCGGAACCAGCGCCTCTATGTCCATGAGGCCGTGAAGGCAGGTGTGGTGGGCCCTGAGCTGCATGAGAAGCTGCTGTCAGCCGAGAAGGCCGTGACAGGCTACAAGGACCCTTACTGGGTGACACCATTTCCCTGTTCCAGGCCATGAAGAAGGGCCTGGTCCTCGGGAACATGGCATCCGCCTGCTGGAGGCCCAGATTGCCACGGGCGGCATCATTGACCCTGTGCACAGCCACCGTGTGCCCGTGAACGTGGCCTACCAGCGCGGCTACTTCGACGAGGAGATGAGCCGCGTGCTGGCGGACCCGAGCGATGACACCAAGGGCTTCTTCGACCCCCAACACGCACGAGAACCTCACCTACCTACAACTGCTGGAGCGCTGCGTGGAGGACCCCGAGACTGGGCTGCGCCTCCTGCCACTGAAGGCCGCAGAACAGCCTGAAGTGGTGGAGACCACACAAGTGTATTCAGAGGAAGAGACCCGGCGGGCATTCGAGGAGACACAGATCGACATCCCTGGGGCTGCTGGTGGCCAGGGCGGCTCCACCATGTCGCTGTGGGAGGTGATGCAGTCTGACCTCATCCCCAAGGAGCAGCGTGCCCGGCTCATGGCCGACTTCCAGGCAGGACGGGTGACAAAGGAGCGCATGATCATCATCATCATTGAGATCATCGAGAAGACGGAGATTATCCGCCAGCAGAACCTGGCGTCCCTACGATTATGTGCGCCGCCGCCTCACGGCTGAGGACCTGTACGAAGCCCGTATCATCTCCCGTGAGACCTTCGACCTGCTCCGGGCAGGTACCAAGAGCCTCCAGGAGGTGCTGGAGGCAGAGTCGGCCTGGCGCTTCCTCTACGGCACAGGCTGTGTGGCCGGGCGTGTACCTGCCTGGCTCCAAACAGACGCTGACTGTCTACCAGGCCCCTCAAGAAGGGGCTGCTGAATGCCGAGGTTGCTCGCCAGCTGCTGGAGGCGCAGGCGGCCACTGGCTTCCTGCTGGACCCACAGAAGGGTGAGCGTTTGACCGTGGATGAGGCCGTGCGCAAAGGCCTGGTGGGCCCTGAGCTGCATGACCGGCTGCTGTCGGCTGAGCGGGCAGTGACGGGCTACCGCGACTTCCTACACAGAGCAGACCATCTCACTCTTCCAGGCCATGAGGAAACAGCTCGTTCCTGCCGAGGAGGCCCTGAGGCTGCTGGACGCCCAGCTGGCTACAGGTGGTGTTGTCGATCCTCGCCTGGGTTTCCACCTGCCCCTGGAGGTGGCCTATCAGCGGGATACCTCAACAAGGACACGCATGACCAGCTGTCGGAACCCAGCGGCGCGCAGCTATGTGGATCCATCCACAGATGAGCGCCTGAGCTACACAGCTGCTCAAGAGGTGCCGGCGGGATGAGGGCAGTGGGCAGCTGCTGCTTCCACTCTCAGACACCCGCAAGCTGACCTTCCGTGGTCTGCGCAAGCAGATCACGGTGGAGGAGCTAGTCCGCTCACAGGTGCTGGACGAGGCCACGGCACTACAGCTGCAGGAGGGTCTCACCTCCATCGAGGAGGTCACCAAGAACCTGCAGAAGTTCCTTGAGGGCACCAGCTGCATTGCCGGGCGTCTTCGTGGACGCCACCAAGGAGCGGCTGTCAGTGTACCAGGCCATGAAGAAGGGCATCATCCGCCCTGGCACAGCCTTTGAGCTCCTGGAGGCCCAGGCAGCTACCGGCTATGTCATCGACCCCATCAAGGGGCTCAAGCTGACTGTGGAGGAGGCTGTACGCATGGGCATCGTGGGCCCCGAAGTTCAAGGACAAACTGCTGTCGGCCGAGCGCCGTCACCGGCTACAAGGACCCCTACTCAGGGAAGCTCATCTCTCCCTCTTCCAGGCCATGAAGAAGGGCCTGATCCTGAAGGACCACGGTATCCGCCTGCTGGAGGCCCAGATCGCCACAGGCGGCGCCATTGACCCTGAGGAGAGCCACCGACTGCCCGTGGATGTGGCCTACAAGCGTGGGCTCTTTGACGAGGAGATGAACGAAATTCTGAGCGACCCCTCGGGCGACACCAAGGGCTTCTTCGACCCCAACACGGAGGAGAACCTCACCTACCTGCAGCTCATGGAGCGCTGCATCACTGACCCCAGACGGGGCTGTGCCTGCTGCCGCTGAAGGAGAAGAAGCGCGAACGGAAGACGCCCTCCAAGTCGCCGGTGCGCAAGCGCCGTGTGGTGATCGTGGACCCTGAGACTGGCAAGGAGATGTCGGTGTATGAGGCGTACCGCAAGGGCCTCATCGACCACCAGACCTACCTGGAGCTCTCGGAACAGGAGTGCGAGTGGGAGGAAATCACCATCTCCTCCTCTGACGGGGTGGTCAAGTCCATGATCATCGACCGCCGCTCGGGCCGCCAGTACGACATTGACGAGGCCATCACCAAGAACCTCATCGACCGCTCTGCGCTCGACCAGTACCGCGCCGCACACTCTCCATCACCGAATTTGCTGACATGCTCTCCGTAACGCCGGTGGCTTCCGCTCCCGCTCCTCTTCTGTGGGCTCATCGTCCTCCTACCCCATCAGCCCCGCCGTGTCCAGGACCCAGCTGACCTCCTGGTCTGATCCCACCGAGGAGACAGGCCCCGTGGCCGGCATTCTGGACACGGAGACGCTGGAAAAGGTGTCCATCACAGAGGCCATGCACCGCAACCTGGTGGACAACATCACGGGCCAGCGGCTTCTGGAGGCACAAGCCTGCACAGGGGGCATAATCGACCCGCCACAGGTGAGCGCTTCCCGTCACCGATGCCGTCAACAGGGGCCTGGTGGACAGGATCATGGTGGACCGCATTAACCTGGCCCAGAAGGCCTTCTGTGGCTTCGAGGACCCACGGACCAAGACCAAGATGTCGGCAGCCCAGGCCCTGAAGAAGGGCTGGCTGTACTATGAGGCCGCCAGCGCTTTCTGGAGGTGCAATACCTGACTGGTGGCCTGGTAGAACCCGACACGCCCGGCCGTGTGCCCCTGGACGAGGCCCTGCAGCGTGGCACTGTGGACGCCCGCACAGCCCAGAAGCTGCGTGATGTCAGCGCCTACTCCAAGTACCTCACCTGCCCCAAGACCAAGCTGAAGATCTCCTACAAGGACGCGGATGGAGCGCAGCATGGTGGAGGAGGGCACGGGTCTACGGCTGTTGGAGGCGGCCGCCCAGTCCAGCAAGGGCTTCTACAGCCCCTACAGCATCAGCGGCTCCGGCTCCACAGCCGGCTCCCCGCACAGGCTCCCGCACAGGCTCCCGGGCCGGCTCTCGCCGTGGCAGCTTTGATGCCACCGGCTCTGGCTTCTCCATGACCTTCTCCTCTTCCTCCTACTCTTCCACAGGCTATGGCCGCCGCTACACCTCGGGGTCCACATCCTCCCTGGGAGGCCCCGAGTCTGCAGTGGCCTGAGCCCCTGCCTGCACCCTGTCCTCCGTCTCTGCATGTGGCCAGGCTCCCGCCCAGGCGCTGAGCTCTTTCTTTCATGTTCAAGGTGTCTTCCTCCCAAGTGGTGCCTAAGATTTTACCAAAAGACTGATACATGAATAGCTGCCGCCTAGACGGCCCACGGCCTGGGGCTGCCCCAGACCCCGCCCCTCTGCCCAGGGTCTTCCCCCTCGACCTGCCCCTCACCACAGCCAGGTGCCTTGGGGGTCCAGAGCTGGCCCCCCCCACTGTCTCTCCCCAAGGAGGGCCCTTGTAGGCGAGGCTCTCCAGCCCCTATACGGGGTCCACAGCCGTCCCCTTCCCCCTCCTTGCTGCTTGGTGCTGGCGAGCCTCCCTCCCCAGCAGGGCCCCTGGCCAGCTTCCCTCCTGTGCCCAGGACTGTCCTGTCCCTCATGGGCTCTACTGGGGCGAGGTAGGAGCTGGGGTGGGGGGCAGATCCTGCAGCCCCAGTCTCCTGCGTCCTGGTCCAGCCCTGCTTTAGCTTGAGCACTACCCCGGCCCCCGCATCCTGACATGCACCTCAAGGCCCAGTCTTGGGCTCAGCCTTTAGCCTCAGCTCCCCAAAAGTGCCTTCCGTGTCCTTCCTTGCACCCAGGCCCCAAGGCCCCTGGTGAGCATGGGAGACCCCAATTCTGAGTGAGGGGCCTCCCCACCAGCGCTACTCAGTGTAAGCGCCGGCCAGCACCTGTTCATTCTCCCTAGGGCCCCTCCAACCTGAGGGTCTTGCCCTGGGGGGCCTGTTCCCAGGGCACCAGGCAACCAGGGCACCCAGCCCTCCACTTCCACCAGCTCCTGGCCTGGGACCTGCACCCCACCTCTGCCCCTGAGCTTTTCTGCATGTTCCCTGACCCAGGTGGGTGGGGACGGGCCTCGGGCTGCCTCTGCAAGGGCAGGCACTAACCCGACCACGGGCGGGCCCATGCTCGCCCCAATAAAGCAATTCCAACCTTTCTTGTGTTCTGCCTGCTCTTGTCTGTCCGTGAGGAGGGGCTCAGCCCCTTGTGGCTGAAGAAATTGCTGTGAGGCTGCCTGGTTGTGGCCCTGAGCCCGCTTGAGCAGGTCCTGCAGGTGTCCCAGTTCGTGGTGGAGCCTCACTGCAACCCTGTTGGTCATTTGATAAAGCCCTACGTCCCCAGCCCCTGAGATGTTTACACAGGTCACCGCCTGCCTGGGGACAGGGGTTGCCCAGACCTCCTTCTGGCTGGCTGAGTTCTGGTCTTCATCTCCTACCAGCTACACCCTCCCACCAGCTTACACTGGAAGGGGACCATGACCCATGGGCTTGGGGCGCAGACATGCCCTGAGGGACTGGAGTCCTATGCCTGCTTCTCTCCCAGGACATGGCCACATGTCCTTGGTGACTTCTCCAGATAGGGCATCCACGTTCAGTTTCTGAGGACCGAGTCCTCAGAAGGTGTCTGTGTGGCTCACCTTGTACACAACCATGTAGGTGTCTGTGTGGCCCACCTGGTACACAACCATGTAGGTGTCTGTGTGGCCCACCTGGTACACAACCATGTAGGTGTCTGTGTGGCCCACCTTGTACACAACCATGTAGGTGTCTGTGTGGCCCACCTGGTACACAACTATGTGACCTGGGCCACATCTACTTGAGATGTGTGGGTGGTTTGCAGAGGAGGGAACATATGGCCTGGGGTCACGGGCTGGGCCTTTCATGTGGTTGGGTCCAGGCCTGCTGCCTGACACCCCGGGGCTCTGCTGCTCCCGTGCCCCTGCCATGGCATGTGGGAGAGCATGGTTCCCACGCCCCTGCTGGCACCCTGTGCTCCTCTGTGGTAGTACCCCTATAAGGGCCCCCTCCACTACATACTACACACCTCTGAGATGTAGGGGTCTCCTTAACCGCTGTCTTCAGCCAACCCACTACACCCACGTTCTGGGGACCCTCAGGAGCCCCTGCTGAGGAAGGAGGGGTAGGTTGCAGGGTCCAGGCCTCTGCTCATGTTGCCTGTCACCCTTAGCTCCCACCTCACCTCAAATCCAGGATGCCCCACGGATACATCCCCTTAGCCCCAGAAGCTAGAGGAGCAGTGCCAGTGGCTGGTCTGGGACACAGAACGCCATTTGGGTCCCTACATTGCAGCCCTCTCAAGCATGTTCCTGTTCGTGTCTGTAGGGTCCCAGTCATGCCGTGTTGGGATCGTCACTTTTGGCCTTTCATCCATTTGATTTGGGTCACACCCAGCAGTGCTCAGGGGTTTCTCCTGGCTCTGCACTCAGATCTCACTCCTGGTGGGTTGGGTGGGTAAAGACACCATATGGGATTAAACCCAAATCAGCTGCATGCAGATCAAATGCCCTCCCTGCTGTACAATCACTCTGGCCCCTGACCTTTGATCTGATCCTTCTTCCAGACCCTTATGTCCACAGACTTGGGGGTGTAGCCACCTGCTCAGTTGCTGGAAGTCTGGGCCGAGTGTAGGCCCTGTGGGCAAAACTCACCAGCATGACTTCCCCCTCCTGCCAGGGGCCAGAGCTGCTGCCAGGGTGGGAGTGGGCGCACCCATACCAGGATCTGGGAGGAAGATGGTGGTTAGTAATGAGAGGGAGGCTCTGCGAGTTCACCAAGGCTGTTCCCCAGACTCAAGAAGACCCTAATGCCACCTTTTCATAAGACAGGATCTGATCCCCTCTGTCACTGACTCAGGCTGATGGGGGGCACAGCACTTGGGGGTTGGGGGTGGACCAGTGATCCTCAGCAGCTTTGGGGCATCTGAGTGGGTCACAGCTAGTCAGAAGCAGAGTAACAGGCCTATATTTCCCCAACCCCTCCATGACCTACTCCAGGTAAAAGGCAGCCAGCTCCTTCCCAACCACCTGCCGCCCTGGCGGGATGGAATCGCCGGTGAGAAACTGGGACGACTGCTGCTCCCCCAGGCACATGCTGCCCTAGAAACTCAAAAGCTAGAGTTTGAGCTCCTCAAAAGCTAGAGGAGCTTTGCTAGAGGAGCTAGCTAAGCTCCTCTAGCTTCTGCCGGGCTCAAACCCCCGATAGCAGGAACAAGCCTGGACCTGCTCAAGCCGAGCCGGGTGATTGGCAGCAGGACTGCATGGGAAAGGGAGGACTAGAAGCCCCCCAGGGTCAAAGGGGGCAGCCACAAGTACCCTTGGATGTGGTCACGCTCTGCCAGAACCACACTTCCACTGAAAATTGCAATCTTGGGCCCCTCTGTAGGGTCCGGGAACTCCATCAGAGCTGCCGTGGCCCCAGGTCGTTTCAGCTGGCACTCTGCTCAGGGTCTCCAAGTCAACGTGCGGAGCAGCTCTGGGTCTGAATGCAGACTTCACTGCTGGTGCCTTGGGCTACATCCCAGTCACTGCACAGGTTCCAAGCAGTGACAGGTGCGCCCCAAAACCAAATCAGGACAAACCAAAGGAGATCAGAACATTTTCACATGTGCTTCTTGAGCTGGACAGGAAAGGTAGTGAAGGACAGGATGAATGAAAGTCAGGACGAGGAAGCCAGTAAACAAAAGCAGAGTTGGGAGCCACAGGACTGAAATCTGCAAAGACAATGTGTCTGCTTGGAATGACTCCAAAACGGGAAAAAACAGGTATAGTGAGAGTTCCACAAAGAAGGACAAAGGGCTAAAGATTAAAAGCACAGATGCCCATGTGCACGTGCATGGACCCTAGTTTGAATCCCTGGTACCACATAGGAGTTGCTCCTGAGCTCCTGAGCGGAAAATCAGAAGTAGTACAAAGTACTGCTGGTCCCAAAACCTAATAATTAGAAATATTAGAATATTAAAATAATTAGATCAAGATTTGGTAGAACTTATGGAAACGAAACAGTAATAACATTTAAGGCTATTGGTTCGAGTAAATCAGCAAATCGGGCTTATCTGAGAAATGGATTGAGGGGCAAAAGCAGTCCTACAGCAGGGAGGGTGCTAGCCATGCATGTTGCTGACCTGGATTTGATCCCTGGCACCACATAAATTCCCCTGATCCCCACCAGGAGTGATCCCTGAGCACCCCGGGTGTTCCCCCCCATTCCAAGCAAATTTAGCAGATTAGAATGTAGATCAGAACAAAATATCAGTGGAGAAATTCCGAGGCGTAAGTAGCTGACAGATGTGAGACAGATGGTGAGCCAATCCTGAGCTCCACTGAAAAGAAACATACAGTGACAGATCTTTTCAAATGGATGAAAATAATTTTAAATGGCTGACACAGTAAAATTCAGTGAAGTCAAAGGGAGCATCCATGGCAAAACCTATTCAAGCATCACAAAGAATAAAACTTAAGAACAAATGAAAGAAGTAGTCTGGGGCTGTCTCGAGCTGCAGAGCATAAGCCTGGCCTGGGTGGGGCCTGGGCTCAGTCCTCAGCCCTCAGCCTCTTCCAGATGTGGTTCTTTTTTTTTTTTTTTTTTTTTTTGCTTTTTTGGGTCACACCCGGCAATGCTCAGGAGTCTCTCCTGGCTCTGCACTCAGGAATTACTCCTGGCGGTACTCAGGGGACCATATGGGATGCCGGGGATCGAACCCAGGCCGGCACAGGCCGGCGGCGTGCAAGGCAAACGCCCTACCCGCTGGGCTATCGCTCCGGCCCCCAGATGTGGTTCTTAAGTGACAGCAACAGCAGCCAAGATTGCAAAGCAAAATTTCAAAGTGGTTAACTGCCTGAGCAGAAATAGATGTGCATAGACTGGAAGTCTTAATACTGCACACAGAGTAAAACTGCTAAAATTGATGGAAAGACCCAGGTAGGTTCTTTGCAGAAATTGCTGAGACCTAGTCATTAAGCCTAAAATTTAGGCTGAATACAGAAGGGATTGAGACTAGTCAAGGCAATCTTGACAAAGAACCAAGTTGGAGAAATCACACTTCCCAAATTTTGAATTACCTCAAAGCGACAATAATAAAAAAAATGCACTACAATGCATGAGATGGATATCCAGATTAGAATGCCTAGATAAGGTCAAGCTCTATGGTCAGTAAACTGGGGGCAGTGTGGTTTGGGAGACATGCTCAGGACTTAGTACTAGCTATGCACTCAGGAATCATTCTCAGTGGAACTCAGGGTAGCAAATGCAGTACCAGGAATCAAACCTGGTTTGGCCTGTGTGCAAGACAAGTGCCTTATCCCTATCTAGTCTCCCCTGCCCTGGTCGGCTGATTTCTTTTTCTTTTTGGATCACACCCGTCAATGCTCAGGGGTTACTCCTGGCTCTTTCGCTCAGGAATTACTCCTGGTGGTGCTCGGGGGACCATATGGGATGCCGGAGATTGAAACCGGGGTCGGCCGCGTGCAAGGCAAATGCCCTACCCGCTGTGCTATTGCTCTGGCCCCTGGTCCACTGATTTTTTTTCTTTTTTGGGTCACACCCGGCAATGCTCAGGGGTTACTCCTGGCTCTGCACTCAGGAATTACTCCTGGCGGTGCTCGGGGGGACCATATGGGATGCCGGGGATTGAACCTGGGCCAGCACAGGCCGCGCGTGCAAGGCAAACGCCCTACCCGCTGGGCTATCGCTCCAGCCCCTGATTTTTTTTAACAAGGATGTCATCTGTCCAATAGAGGAAGGACAGTCTTTTTTAACAAAAAGGTGCTTTAAAAAATCCTACACATGGGGGCCGGAGCGATAGCCCAGCGGGTAGGGCGTTTGCCTTTGCACGGGCCGCCTGCCGCCCGGGTTCAACTCCCGGCATCCCATATGGTCCCCCGAGCACCACCAGGAGTAATTCCTGAGTGCAGAGCCAGGAGTACCCCTGAGCATAACGGGGTGTGACCAAGCAAAGCAAAAAAAAAAACAGTCCTACACATTTATGAGCTGGAGTTACGTCATACTCCCACCTCATACACACAAACATCAGCTCAAAATGCATTGCAGAAACTAACCTAAGAGTTTAATAACTCAGAACAATGGGCAGGCAGTGATTTTTTAAGACGTGATCCCCAAAGTACATGCACTGAAAGGGAAAATAGCTGAGTTGGATGCCACAAACATGAAAACCTCATACACAGGGCTGGAAAGATAGTGCAGCATGCTGAGCACATGCTTTTCAGGCTTGGGTTT
This sequence comes from Cryptotis parvus, assembly GCA_021461705.1. Classification (NCBI taxonomy): domain Eukaryota; kingdom Metazoa; phylum Chordata; class Mammalia; order Eulipotyphla; family Soricidae; genus Cryptotis; species Cryptotis parvus. Next base: position 68,293 of record JAJIBD010003533.1, read on the forward strand.
GAACCCTAAGGTTTGCATGGTGCCCTGAGCACAGACAGGACTAGCTCTCAACCACTGCTGGGAACGCCCCCCCCAAAACTAAACATCAAAGGACATCAAGAGAGAAAAGGAACATGCAAAGAAAATAAGAGGAAATCTCCCTAAGTAGCGCCTCTGTGGAACAAGGAAAACCTGCAACTCGCTCTGAAATAAAGGTCTACTATACCAAGGAGGAGGAGCATAGCCCCTAGGACATCCACCACCTGTTTCCTCCTGATGGCTTAAGTCAGAGTTGATGGCGACGGGAGTCAGTGATGAGGCAGAGATGTGTTCATGGCACACAGTGGTGTGATCAGGCACGCAAGCAGCTGCTCAGAGATTTGAGCTGTCATGTGACACAGAGAAGTGGAAACTTGCAGAAGAGTTTGCCGGCAGTGTCTGCGACCACAGAGCCATAGCAGCCAAGAAGTAGAAACGTGGTGCAGTGACCATGGCAAAGCAAACAAACAGCCTCCCCATCAGTGGAATATTCCTGATGCAGCCAAAAGCAGAAGTCATGTTGGTGCCCACAGAAGAGCCTTAATGAGCTTCATACTGGGCAAAATCGAGAGTACTTCTTGTGACAGGCTTCTGATGGCAGAGCTGGCAGTGAGCAAGTCCCAGGACAGGAAGTGGGCTGAGGTTAAGAGGGGAGGGCGCTGGTGGGTCTTACTGCGGGAGTTATGGCTCACACCTCTGTTGGGTGACTCGCCCTATTGAGTTCTGGACTCTTACTACATTTAGCTTATGTTAAGAACAGCTCCCTGCCTTTAGGGAATCTCCAGAACAGACACAATGGGAGCTTGGGCAGAATTGATTTCATAATTTTATGTGGAAAAATATATTTATTATGAATCTTGCTTGCTCCAGTTCAATATACTCTTCCTACCCCCATGGGTCCACACGAGGGACAGACATGTAGAAATTCCAAGAGTACTTGGTCATGTTGGATTAACCAGTTAATCAGTTCTCCTAGTTCAAAGTGACATGCCAGTGTGCCTCTGGGCAAACTGACCTGTCTCTGATTTGAAAGATAATGCCAAAGTGAATTATTCTGAAGGATTTTGGACCTTAGTAGGAAATAGAGTCTGGAATCAGCTGGCTATATATTTATGGTAAGAAGTATCAATGCCTTTCTCTACAAATTACATTTGTAGAGAAATGTTTTGCTTTTCTTTTTGCATTTACTTTATGGTTCAGAGATGTAGCTCCTCCCCACTCTTCTAGGGAGATTGTATCTCAGGGAGTCAGCTCTGGCATTTGTGAAGCTTGAGCCAAAGGGCCCACCTGAAGATCTGCATTTTAATATGGCCATTTACTGGCTTCCTCTCTAGATAGCCCAGCCCATCCCATGGTGGGCTGGAAGTTTTTGGTGGGCTTCTATCAATAAAATAAGCTAGGAGAAAGGACTTTTTTGGCCATTTTGGTTCCCGGGCCAGCCGGTCTTTTGCCCATTTGGATGGGCCTGGGAGGCTGTGGTACGGCCAGCTTGGCTGAGAGCTCTAACCTACCACATGACCTTGGGCCTAGCTAGGAACTTAGTTTGGGGTTTTCCCTGTTACTGAATTGTATACCAGAACCTGTGTGAGTGAAAAAGCTTTTGGGATTTTGCTGGATTCCGAGTCTTTGTCTTTGTCTGCTGGTTGTCGATCCCTGGGGCAGAAGGGGATCCTGTCCTGCTCCCCTATTTTGTCAGGAACCCAGAGTTCTCAGACACACCTTCTCACACCTCTTCCCACCTCCTTATATCTCTTCATACCTCCTCACAGCTCTTACCTCTTCACACCTCACACTTCTTCACACCTCCACTTTCCTCCTCAGACCTCCACTTCCCTCTTCACATCTCCTCACACCTCACTTTTTACACCTCTCCTCTTCACACTTCCCTCTTCAACCTCCTCTTATCTTTCACCTTCTCTCACCTCTTCTCATCCCTTCACACCTCCTCTCACCTTACATATCCTCTTGTCCTCTCACATCATGCCTCCTCTTACCTCTTTACACCTCCTCCTACCTCTCTCACTTCCCACCTCTCATGCTCTCTCTCCTCCCTTTTCTCCTCTTCTCCCTCATCCTCCTCTTCTCTCCCATCCATACAGTAATCAGAATTTATGTTATGCATCCCAGGCCCCTAGTTGTTTCGACTATCTGACTGTTAGGCCCTATATAAATGAGTCATCTGACCAAGTGTCTGATATATGGAACTAAGTGTGTGTGGGTGATATCAGAAGGGCCATTTGGATTGAATAAGGTTTTGTATGATATCCCATCAGAAGTCTGACCCTTCCTGTGTTTCCTCATAATGGATAGGACAGATGCTGGGAATGGGGATTCATGCTTCTTTGGATAGAAGTTCAGTTCAGGATAATGAGAACCTTCTAAAACCGATAGTGAGGTGAGGCACAAGTATGTTGCTTATTTCCTGGTGCTGCTGAATGTATACCTGGCAATGGAACATCTTGTTACACATGTTTTATCAGGGTTGAAAAAGAAAAACTGTAGCACTGAATTTGGAAGTTACAAGAAGTAGAACAGAAATTCATGTCTGAGATGTAATAAGTAATAAGTATCCTACTACCTCTTCATTTGGAAAAAATACCAGTTAAAATACATACAAGAGGGGCAAGAGCAGCCAGCGGGGGGGGCGCTTGCCCGCCGCGGGCGGCCTCGGCCCGGGGGGCATCCCATATGGTCCCCTGAGCAACGCCAGGAGTAATTCCTGAGTGCAGAGCCAGGGTAACCCCTGAGCATCCCGGTTCCCAAAAAAAAAAAATACATACAAGAGTATGCTACCCACACTGCAGAGCCTAACAAGCTACCTGTGTTGTATTTGATATGCCAGATACCAGTAACAATTATAGACCTCATTCCCATGACCTGATGGAATGGTTTGAGGCTTTATGTTCCTGGAGCAAGCAGGTGCCCTTGGGCTTTACTTGCATGAGACAAGTCATATGGAGATGGGCGATGTTACTGGTGCCCGCTCGAGCAAATCGATGATGAATGGGAAGACAGTGATACAGTTATATAGTGATACCAGTTAAAATACCACAAACCGGGTGCTGGAGCGATAGCACAGTGGGTAGGGCGTTTGCCTTGCACATGGCCAACCCAGGTTCGATCCCTGGCATCCCATATGGTCCCCGAGCACCACTAGGAGTAATTCCTGAGCACAGAGCCAGGAGTAACCCCTGAGCATTGCCAGATGTGACCCAAAAGAGAAAAAAACTATAAACTTTAGTTTCCAAGACATTGGCAATGAAGGAGGGGACACCAGAAGTGGGCACACACAGAGTGAGCATTGGGGTAGCCTGGCTTAAGTGTCCTGTGGCCAGTGAAGCTGGCAGGTACCCCCAGCTGGGCTGAGGCTGGAATCCAGGCAGCCAAGGGGTGTGCAGGGCAGGAGCCGGAGGCCCATCTTACATGCTCGCTTCTCAGAAATCAGTCTCACTCAGCAAAGCTTGAGGCAAGATGTAGAAAGATCTTCCTGTCGCCAAGCAACTGAGTTGCATCCCTAAACAAAGCAGGAAAGTGTTTATAGCAGACAGGAATGTTCAGGCCTCAGCAAGGGAGAAGCTGCGTGCCTGCACCTAATCCAGTTCCTGGGCCAATGAGATCACGCATGCAGCCTGGGAGGGATGGGAGTGGGCCAGCCACCCAGAAAGTGTAGGTGATGGGATCGATCACGAGGACAATGACACATGTGATAACTGTGTTCTGTATTTCTAAGAAGTTCAAGAAAATATTGGTCTTGGAAGATATTTTAAAAAGCACCTTACTTTTGTTACCTGTAATGTTGGAAGAGGTGGCTGAGACGTAGCAAAGCGGAGGGCAGGGGGTCAGAGGAGCCTGCTGTCTTGTGACTGGGGCCCCACACACCCATGAAATGAATCAGGGCTGAAAGTTCTCCACACCTGATGCAAACCATAAACCCACAGATCCAACAGCCCAACTAAGTCAAAGCATGAACAACCTAAGGTTCAGACATGGAGGCACCCACAGCTGTGTTCTGAGTTTAGAGTGAACGCAAACCCATAGAGAATTGGGCAGGGAGTGAGGGGCGGGCTGGTGAGGATCCCCAGCATCCCATATGGTCCCCAAGCACTGCCAGGAGCAATTCCTGAGTGCAGAGCCCGGAGTAACCCCTGAGCATTGCCGGGTGTGACCACCCACAAAAAAAAAAAAATAGACCACAGCTACTGAAGCAGGAACAGTCAGCCTTAATGACCAAAGGAGAGTGACCCTAGCCAAATGTCACCCTTGGGTGCTTGCGGTCCCTTCTTGGGGAGCTACTGAAACTCCCCTGGGAAAGGGGAGACTGTTACTCTGCTCCAATGAACAGGATGACAAACACAGAGACATTAGGACATAAGCAGGGCAGTCATGCAGGCGCCAGCAAGGACCTGAGGTGGAAAAGACCAGAGAAGACAGCACTGTTCCTTCCTGCAAACAGTTCCTCAAGAGGACAAAGTGGCTGAGAACAGGCCTCCAAAGGGCACTAGCCACAGACCAGCTAGACCCACAGGTCTACAGACCCTCTCTGAGGACACACAGATCATCACCAACATGGACTGTGATCTGGCCCACAAAGGGAATTTCATTGGCTTTCAGTGGTAAAAAATAAGGACTGACACAGTGTTGTAAAATCAGAAATTACAAGCAAAAAAAGAGATTTTATTTGGAGATCTGAAAAACTCTCCAAATATCTGAAAAGAATAAGCTTCTACATAATTCAAGGGTCAAGTAAGTCAAGATGAAAATTAGTATTAAAAATGATAAAAATATTTTGTACAGGGACGGGAGGGAAAAAAAAAAAAATGTTTTGTACTTTTGTATTTGTACATATTCGATTGGTGTTCTTAACATTGTGTTAAAAATTTATGTATTTTGTGGGGCCGGAGCAGTAGTACAGCAGGTAGAGTGTTTGTCTGTACATGGCTGGCCTGGGTTTGATTCCCAGAATCCCATAGGGTCCCCCGAGCACCGCAAGCAGTAATTCCTAAATATAGAGCCAGGAGTAACTCCTGAGCATCACTGGGTATGAACCAAAAAAAAAAAAAAAAGTTTATGTATTTTGTATTTGTGGTTTGGGGCCATATCTAGTGCTCAGTACTTACTCCTGTCTCTGTGCTCAGAAGTGAGCCCTGGCAGTGCTCAGGGGACTGTATGTGGTGCTGGGGATCAAAAAGAATCAGTTGCATGCAAGGCAAGCACCTCACCTCCTGTACAATCTCCCAGGCCCAGATTTATATATATTTATATATATCAAATATATATTTTGCTTTTTTAGGTCACACCCGGCAATGCTCAGGGGTTTCTCCTGGCTCTGCACTCAGAAATTACTCCTGGCGGTGCTCGGGGGACCATATGGGATGCCGGGAGATCGAACCTGGGCCGGCACTGACTGGCGCGTGCAAAGGCAAGCGCCCTACCTGCTGGACTATCGCTCTGGCCCCAGATTTATATATTTTTTAAGTACAACATACCACAGCTTGAGGATGGCAGCTAAAGTAGTACTTAGAAGAAATTTATAGAAAAAAGAAGAGAAACCAGAACTTATGCCAGCAGAAGATGGGAACTAAAGAATAAATCAGGAGCCCAAGGGACAGCACAGCAGGGAAGGTGCTTGCCTTGAATGCGCCAACCCGGTTCTATCCTAGGCATCCCATATGATCCCCTGAGCATTGCCAGGAGTAATTCCTGAGTGCAGAGCCAGCAGTAACCTCTGAGCATTGCCTGGTGTGACCCAAAAAAGCAAAACAAAACAAAAAAATGAATCAGGACCAATGACATATGAAACTGTAATGAATAAGGAAAAAACAATGAAACTAAAAACTGGGAGACAATTCATGGGGCCGGAGCGATAGCCCAGCGGGTAGGGCGTTTGCCTTGCACGCGGCCGACCTGTGCCAGCCCGGGTTCGATCCCTGGCATCCCATATGGTCCCCCGAGCACCGCCAGGAGTGATTCCTGAGTGCAGAGCCAGGAGTAACCCCTGAGCATCGCCCGTGTGACCCAAAAAGCAAAAAATAAATAAATAAATTGATTTAAAAAAATAAAAACTGGGAGACAATTCACAGAACAGACAAATCTCTAGCTCACCCAAGGAGAAAAGTAGGAAAAAGATTAAAAAAAAAGTGAAAAGGAAAGAAAAAGAAAAAGAAAAAAGACTGATTTCAAGTTCCCTGAGCCTGCCAGGGGCGATCCCTGAGCACTGCCAGGCGTGGTTCCCCTACCCCCACAACTCCCAAAAGACACCAACCACCAATTCCCAAAGCTGATCTGAAAGAAAACCAGAACAGCCCTGTACTTACAGGAAAATGAACTTGAAGTTTAAAAACCTTCACAGGCCCAAGGCGGAGACTCCGTGGCTAATGCTCAGCATGAAGTCATTAGTTGGATTCCTAGTGGCCACCGGCTACACACACACACACACACACACACACACACACACACACACACGCACGCTACACGCACACGCACACGCACACACACGTACTGAGCTTTTCTGTTTCTTTTTTGTTTGCCGCCACAGCCAGCAGTGCTCAGAGTTTACTCCTGACTTTGTGCTCAGGAATCATGTCTGGTGGGGCTTGGGGTGGGGAGCCATATCCCCATATGGGCCAGGAGAGTGAATGGCTCCACCACCATGAGGGAATGGCTATATGCAAGGCAAGCGTCCTACCTACTGTACTATCACTCCAGCCCACATGAGCTTCATTCTAGTAACTCTGCTACCTGGGACAGAATGTGTGACTGCAGAGGGTGTCTGTGAACACCACACTGGAGTATGAGACTTGGTGAACATTAGAATTATAGATGTATGAGCGCCCCAGCCATCAGCATGAGCCTTAATGGGCAAAGATGTGAGCATCACAATAAAAAATTGTGCAAACCTCAGCAAGTATCATGACCAAGGGTGCAAGCACCAGAGCAACAGCACAGCGGGTAGGGTGTTTGCCTTGCACTCAGCTGACCCAGGTTTGATCCCTGGGATACCATATGGTCCCCTGAGCCAGAAGTAATCTCTCTCTTTTTTTTTTTTTTTTTTTTGCTTTTTTGTGTCACACCCGGCGATGCTCAGGGGTTTCTCCTGACTCTACGCTCAGGAATTACTCCTGGCGGTGCTCGGGGACCATATGGGATGCCGGGATCGAACCTGGGCCGGCACAGGCCGACCGCGATGCAAGGCAAGCGCCCTACCGGGCTATCACTCCAGCCCCGCCAGGAGTAATCTCTGAGTGCAGAGTCAGGAGTAACCCCTGAGCATTGTTGGGCGTGACCCAGAGAGCAAAAATAGATCTTAAACAAACAAATAAATAAATAGGTCACTAGACATCCTGTTGTTCATCGATTTCTTCCAGTGGGTGCCAGTAACATTTCCATTTGACCCTATCACGTGCCAGTGTAGCCCAATGGCATCTGCTTACTTCAGGAATACGAAGAGCCTCAAACCATTCTTTCAGGGTCTTGATGAAGAAAAATAAATAGATAAACAGATAAATAAATAAATAAACCCTTTCCACAAAACAAGACAGCATTCCGGGAAATCTATCCAACAGTTCAGAAAAAAAATAATCCCAGTTTATATAAATTTTCCCTGAAAATTGAAGAGAGAGTAATTTTATCATTTTTTAATAAGACCACATCTGATAGGGTTTGGGGGTGTCACGTGGTACTAGGCATGGGGTCCTGTGTCTTGAACATACTGAGCATGTACTCTGCTGTTGAGCCGCAGCCCAGCCTCTGATAGATGAAGTTGACCCATGAAAAGAACAATGGTATCTAGAGCAAACATGTGGTTAGTGGGGAGACAAATGCTACTCTGTAAGGTCAGGAAAAGACATTCCTGCAGTAGAGCCCTAGTCCAAGGCAACAGGAAAATAAACCATGAATAACAGCATTCCTACTGATAGGAAAAATCAAGACTGTCTATTCACCTATGATATGAGTATCTATGTAGAAAATTTGATAGAACGTATGAGAAAGTGCTTGGATACTATTAAGTGAGGTGAGCAAACTCATGGGCACAGGCTACAAGGACTGATGGTACCCTGTATTCAGACAATCAGCAGTCAGAAATGACATTTTAGGGGCTGGAGCAATATTACAGTACCCAGCCAAGCTGAGTTCAATCCCGGACATTACATATGGCATCCCGAACATTGCCAGGAGTGATTCCTGAGTGTAAAGCCAGGAGTAACTACTGAACATTGCCAGGTGTGACCACAAAAAGAAAAAGGAAAAGAAAAAAAGGGGGGGAAGAAATGAGAGTTTAAAGGTCATTTAACAATCACAGACTTTACAATGCTTAGAAATAATTGATAAAGGCCTGGTTAAGACCTGAGACTTGGGGCTGAACTGATAGTATAGCGGGTAGAGCTTTTGCATTGCACATGGCCAACCCGGGTTCAACACCCAGCATCTCATATGGTCCCCCAAACTCCACCAGGAGTAATTCCTGAGGACAGAGCCAGGAGAAACCCCTGAGTATTGCTGGGTGTGACCCAAAAAAGCAAAAACAAACAAACAAACAAATAAATAAATAAATAAATAAATGTCATTTAACAATCACAGACTTTACAATGCTTAGAAATAATTGATAAAGGCCCGGTTAAGACCTGAGACTTGGGGCTGAACTGATAGCACAGCGGGTAGAGCTTTTGCATTGCACGTGGCCAACCCGGGTTCAACACCCAGCATCTCATATGGTCCCCCAAACTCCGCCAGGAGTAATTCCTGAGGACAGAGCCTGGAGAAACCCTTGAGCACAGCTGGGCGCGACCAAAAGAGCAAATGATAATAAAATAAGAAAAAAAATGTTTTATTTCTTTTGGGATGTGCAGGTCTGGGACCCTGTGCCGGCACGCGTCAGTGAACGGGCAGCCGTGAGTGCGGAGGTTCTTCAAGTTAGCACAAAATCATGGGACTCAGACGTCCTGGGAAGGGACCACACGGGCCCCGCACCACCCCTCGAGCTCAGCTGCTCTGCCATCCCGTGCCCTAAATGGAGGGACGTTCCCACAGGAGCACACGGGGACAAATGTCTCCATCGCAAAGCAAGAAAAGGGTGTTGCCCGAAGCCCAGGGAGTGGGCTCGAGGCCAGGAGCCCAGGTCTGGCCACTTGGAGACCAGAAACAGTAGGTGCAGGGGGACGAGGGGTGCCGAGTCGCACAGTTCCCCTGGGAGAATGAAAGAACTGTGGTGTTGGGTCGCACCGTGACTCCGTTCCGACTAAACGCCAACCATGAGAGTGAAAGGAGAATTCATGGGCGCGGGCCTACGTCTGCCACAGAGACCTGCGGAACAGTCACGGGTGTAGAAGTCATGGCGGTGAGGATGTGGGTGTGTGTGAGGAAGCCAGGGGTGGGGTGAGGAAGCCAGGAGTGAAGAAGACATGAGGGTGAGGGAAGTCTCAGGCACGGGATGAGGAAGGGGGTGAGGGTGTGACAGGGTCAGGGTGAGCAAGTCGTCATGTGTCACAATAAGGAGATAAAGGGTGAGGAAGTGGGCGTGAGGAAGACATGGGGCTGGGCGAGGAAGTTGGCATGAGTGTGTGATGGGCACGGAAGTCACGTGTTGGTGAGGTTGTATCAGGGGCGGGGTAAGGAAGTCACGTGTTGGTGAGGGCGTATCAGGGACTGGGTGAGGAAGTCACATGTTGGTGAGGGCGTGACAGGGTGGAGCTAGGAATTCACGTGTGAGTGAGGGTGTGACAGGGGGTGGGGCCAGGACATCGTGTTGAGTGAAGAAGTCAGAGTCCGTTGTGTTACGGGGCAGGTGACGGGATCAGCCATAGTTGCAAACATTAGTACGCATGCCCCAGCATTCTCACCTGTGGCTCCCTCAGGTACATTCGGGTGCCCTCCATCCCCCATCCTCGCAGCCAAGAAGGCTGTGGTGGGTGTTGGCCAAGGTCTGTCCCACCTGGGGAACTGGGTGGTTTGGGAGAGTGCCGAAGGTATCCCACTCCTGCTCTCTCCCCAGGGCCTGGAGAGCAGCTCCGCCAGTGGCCTGGTCTGAAGACATGTGGGTGTATGGTGGGCACAGGGCACCTCACCACCTCACCTCCTAGCGGGTGTGGCGCCTCACTGGAACCCGCCCTGGCCCTACCCCAGGAGGATAGCTGGCATCGAGGTCTGCACTGCCTGTCACTCTCTGGGACAGGGTTTGAGCACGGTGCAGATTGGGGAGAGCTGACAGCTCTCTTTCCCCCTGAACTCCCTCTTTTTTTTCCAGCCTCCTGGACTTGGCAGAGTCGGGGAGTCACTCACAAGGGTTCCAGAAGGTGGCAGCTCAGGGTCATCATGAGGCCCTGGGTCCCTCCAGCCGCAATGCCAGAGGAAGGGTGCAGTGGGACCTTCCAATGGCCGAGCCACTATCTAAAGCCTTGTTGGTCACCTTCTCCAGGGATGAAACAAGCACATCCGCACTGGGGGCTCACACTCAGGGTGGGGTCTAAATCAAGGGTCAGCTGAGGGAGAGCTCCAGTTTGCAGATGCCAACATTGCTGGATTGTGGGGGAAACTCTGAGTGTCTGCTTCAAAGGGATGAAATTTTGTCAAATCCAAACAGTGATATAAAACTCAAGATGGCGCTTGGCTTTTGTTTCAGTTCCTGAGAATGAACGAGCTGCATAAGGCTGTGTGCTTGGTCTAGTCTCTACAGGCATGCCTGGATCTCAAGGCTTCTGCTCTTCTGTGAGTAAAAACATACAGGCTTAAAAAAATAGTGGCCACGCCTCAAAAAACAATGGCTATCCCTCATCTGGCTTATGCCTTGTGGCAGCAATTGCCCATGAGATCGCAGGGGCTGGCAGTGTACACCCAGCTGTAGTGACCCTCACAGGCAGGAGGGCCTCAGTGTATTCACAGGAGTGTGTGTTCAGCAGCCTTGGCCAGTCAATCCCTTGGGTCCTCAGCGTGGGAGAGGATTACAGGCCCCTGAGAAGTGCGGGGAGTGGTATCAGCTCTCTGGGGTCTTGCTCCTTTGGAGGAAGGCCAGCAACACTGGAGCTGATGGTCACTTCTCAGCCATGCCCTGAAGAGCAATGTCAGCAAGCATACGATCCTTCTTTATATGAAAAAGAGCAAAGGAGTAAGATGGAGCTAGAGGGTCTCAAGCTTCCCCATGATGGAACCATGCTGTTTCCCCACTGCTTCTTTGTGGCCCAGAGACAGCAGTACTTCACTCCCACACCAGGCATGCCAAGAAGAGCCCAGAAATCCCATGGTGCAGCAGTAACAGCACACTTGGGAGAACCACATTTTGGGCCTGAGCCATAGTACAGCACATATGGTATGCGGCCAATGGGTTTGGTCCCAGCACCCACGTGACTCCCTAAACTCCACCAGGAGTGATCCCTGAGCACAGAGCCAGGAGTAACCATGAATACAGCAAAGTGTGGCCCCCAATAAAATAATATTTAAAAAGCATGTCAGGAGCAGCTGTTGGCACTCGTGAACCCTCAGAAGTAGTCAGAACCAGTTATCAGAAGCCTTGCAGGCCAGAAGGCACCTGGAAGACACAGGTACTAAAAGGAAAAACTGCCACCCAAGGAGTTTGTGCCCAGAAAATTATCCCTCAAGAATGTATGGAGTGATCGGGCTGGAGCGATAGTTCAGCAGGTAGGGCATTTGCCTTGCACGTGGCTGACCCATGCCGGCTTGGGTTCGATCCCCAGCATCCCATATGGTCCCCCAAGCACCGCCAGGAGTAATTCCTGAGTGCAGAGCCAGGAGAAACCCCTGAGCATCGCCGGGTGTTGTCCCCCAAAAAAGGCAAAAAAAAAATGTATGGAGTGATAGGCACCCGGGAGGCATGGCAGGTTCTAGCCCTGGCCTACCACCCCAGCAGAGCCTCACAACAAGCCAGACTACCCTCCCCTACTCCATGGGGCCCGCCATTTTCCACATCGGACTTCCATCTCGTCACGGCTCCACCCAGCAGACCAGACTATCACAGCCCGGATCATCAACAGCCACCCTGCAGCAGTTTTTTTTTCAATCTGGCCCAGGTATGCTGAACCAGAGACTCTCAGACATGGGGCAGAGCTGCTACTTGCTCTCCCTGTGCCCAGCTGCTTGTGAGGCGCCCGGGGAGGCATGGCGGGTTCTAGCCCTGGCCTGCCACCCCAGCAGAGCCTGACAACAAGCAGACCACCCTCCCCTACTCCATGGGGCCTGCCATTTTCCACATCCGGACTTCCCTCTCGTCACAAGTCCACCCAGCAGATCAGACTATCACAGCCCTGCTCGCGCGGCCACGGCTGCACAGTTTATCAATAAATGCTTTATTTAGAGGTGACTACAACAGTATGCCACCCGCAACGGCAAGCTTGGCAAGCTGCTTGTGTAGTATTTTATATGCCAAATACCAGTAACATTTATATTAGGTCATTCCCGTGACCTAATAAAAATGGTTTGAGGCTCTTTATGTTCCTGGAGCAAGCGATGCCTTTGGATTCTACTAGCATGAAACAGGACATATGGAGATATTACTGGTGCCTGCTCTAGCAGGTAGATGATTATCAGGAAGATAGTGATAGTGATAGTGATGGAGTGATAGTACAATGGGGAGGGTGTTTGCCTTGCATGTGTCTTCCTGGGTTCGATCCCAGCATATCTTTTTTTTTTTTTGGGTCACACCCGGCGGTGCTCAGGGGTTACTCCTGGCTCTGCACTCAGGAATCACTCCTGGCGGTGCTCAGGGGACCATATGGGATGCCGGGGATCGAACCCGGGCCGGTACAGGCCGGCTGCGTGCAAGGCAAACGCCCTACCCGCTGGGCTATCGCTCCGGCCCCAGCATATCTTATGGTCCCTCGAGCACCGCCAGATGTAATTCCTGAGTGCAGAGCCAGGAGTAACCTCTGAGCATTGCCAGGTGTGACCCAAAAAAGCAAAAAAAAAAAAAAAAAAGAAAGAAAGAAAAAGAAAAAAAAAAGAATGAAGAAAAAATATTAGGGACGGTCTTGGAGAAATAAAATTGGGCTGAATTCTTATGGTTATGAGGATCACTACTTTCAGGGTCAACCAAAGGAAGCCAGATTCAACCTCCAAAAAGCCTCCAGGACACCACCGGAGGCAAAGATGCAGGTGGGCATAAGTTGATGCTGTTTTTACACTCCAGATAAAGATGTGGTATATACATCAGCTTCATAATTTGAAGGGAGGGAGAAAGTGTTTACATGCCACTGGCGGTAGGGGGCAGCAATCCAGATTCGAGGGTAGCCAGCTCAAGGGATGCTCGGCAGCCCAGATAAACACTGAGAAAAAGCCAGTTAAGAAAGGAGAGACCAGGAGCACCTCTGTGTGTGTGGCCCAACTGTCTTCTTTCCAGACATTAATAGAAAAATGGAATAAGACCAAAGCCAGAAGGGCAATGCTCAGGGGTTATTCTGGCTCTACACTCAGGAATTATTCCTGGCAGAACTCAGGGGACCATATGGGATGCTGAGGATTGAACTGAACACTGTTCCGTGTGCAAGGTGCATGTGGGATAGCTCCGAGGGACAGTACCATCTAGAGACATCCCCCGGGAATTAGGACCAGAAAGCTAGAGGGAAGCACACTGCAGTCAATCCCCGCCTACTGGCCCTGCTGCCTTTCAACCCCGAATCATTTCACCCCCATCGACCCCCACTTCAGGTCTCACACCCCAAATTCCAAAACCGCGCGGACACTAGTGCATCCACGCGAAAAACCTACTCAGCAAGTAATCTACACAGAGGTGCCCAGTAATATAACTTTCAACATTCCTTACCTGCCACAAAAACTCCATAAGCATCCTAAACATCCCTAACTGCACATCATATCCACACGAGAATACACAATTTGCAACCGTCAACATAGCAATGGTAAAGCAACGCAGAACTCCGCCAAGTAATTACAATGAGCTATGTAACCTTCCCGAGAGGAAATTCTGCATGGAACTATGAAGAATGCATATGGAGCTCAAAGAAGCAATGGAGCACAGAGTCAATAAAATACAAGAGAAAATGAGAGCAGAAATGAGTAAAATACAAATGAAAATACAAACAGAAATGACAGATATTAAAAATGGGATAGGTGAAATGAAAAACTCACTAGACGGCCTCCACAACAGAGTAACAACTGCTGAAGAAAGAATTAGTGATCTCGAAGACGAGATGCTGAGACTCTAGACAATATCAGAAGATTGGAAAAAAGACTCACAAGTAATGAACAGACAGCAAGAGATAATCGGGATGAAGTCAAAAGGAACAACATAAGGATCATTGGGGACCCAGAGGAGCAGGAAGAAAATCCTGATAAACAACTGTCAAAGACATCATTGCTGAGAAGTTCCCGAATTAAAGATTCCTTGTTCCCAGATTCAGGAGGCCTGAAGGATACTGGCTAAAAGATCCAAATAAGAATACCCCAAGACACATCCTAATTAGAATGACAAAAACCAAAGATAGAGGGCCTGAGCGATAGCCGGCGGGTAGGGCATTTGCCTTGCACGCTGATGGCACATGCTGGCCCGGGTTCAATCCTCGGCATCCCATATGGTCCCCGAGCACCACCATGAGTGCAGAGCCAGGAGAAACCCCTGAACATTGCCTGGTGTGACCCAAAAAGCAAAAAAAAAAAATAGAGATAGGATACTGAAAACAGCAAGATCAAAGAAGGAAACTACATACAAAGGAGCATCCCTAAGATTCATAGCAGACTTCTCAGATGAAACACTCCAAGCCCCTAAGACAATGGTGGGATATCGTGAAAAGACTCAATTAAATGAAAGCTTCACCAAGAATTCTCTACCCAGCTAGACTCACATTCAGATATGAAGGAAAGATACACAACTTCATGGATAAGCAACAGCTCAGGAACTTCATAGACTAAAAAACCAACTTTATTTATTTATTTTTTTTTATTTATTTTTTTGTTTTTGGGTCACACCCGGCAATGCTCAGGGGTTTTTCCTGGCTCTGCACTCAGGAATGACTCCTGGCGGTGCTCGGGGGACCATATGGGATGCCGGGATCGAACCCAGGCCGGCATGGGCTGGCAGCGTGCAAGGCAAACGCCCTACCCGCTGGGCTATCACTCCGGCCCTAAAAACCAACTTTAAAGGAGGGACTGAAGGAACTACTATAAGAAAAGACAAACCACAAAAAGCACAACAACCTTATTCAGAAAGATGGCACAAAATCCCATGACAATGATCTCTCTCAATGTCAATGGCCTAAATGCACCAGTTAAGAGACACAGAGTGGCAAAATGGATTAAAATCTGAGACATCATAACAGAAACCACAGAAATTCAAAAGATCATCAGAGATTACTTTGAGAGTCTGTATGCCATGAAACATGAGAACTTGAATAGTGGATAAATGGATAAATAATGGATAAATTCCTGAAGTCCTATAACCTCTCATGGTTGAAACAAGAAGACCTACAATACCTGAATAAGCCTATAACCATCGAGAAAATTGAAATAGTAATTAAAAGTCTGCCCAAACACAAAAGCCCAGGTCCAGATGGATTCACTAGTGAATTCTTTCAAACCTTTAAGGAGGACATACTGCCAGTCCTTTTCAAGCTCTTCCAGGAAATAGAAGAAACAGAAACTCTCCCAAATAGCTTCTACGAGGCACATATCACCCTGATACCCAAAGCTGGCAGATACAACACAAAAAAAGAAAACTACAGACCAATCTCCTTGATGAACACTGATGCTAAGATCTTCCACAAAATACTAGCAAACAGAATCCAAAGACTCATCAAAAAGATTATACATCATGACCAAGTAGGATTCATCCTGGGAATGCAAGGATGATTCAACATCTGCAAATCAATCAACATAATACATCATGTCAATAAGAGAAAAAAATAAAAACCATATGATCATATCAATAGACGTAGAAAACATTTGACAAGATCCAGCACCAGTCCATGATAAAAACCCTCCATAAAATGGAAATTGAAGGAATCTTCCTCAATATAGTCAAAACCATCTACCAAAAGCCCACAGCGAGCATCATCCTCAATGGGGAAAAACTGAAAGCCTTCCCCTAGGATTGGGGACAAGACAAGGTTGCCCACTCTCACCACTTCTATTCAATATAGTGCTGGAAGTACTTGCCATAGCAATCAGAGAAGAAAAATACATTAAGGGCATCCAGATAGATGAGGAAGAAGTCAAGCTATCACTATTTGCAGATTACATGATATTATACCTAGAGAACCCTACACTATCAAGCAAAAAGCTCCTAGAAATAATAGATACCTATAGTATAGTGGCAGGGTACAAAATCAATTCCCAAAAAATCAGTGGCTTTTCTATATACAAATAACAAAAGAGAAGAAAGAGATATTAAGAAAACGATCCCTGGGGCTGGAGTGATAGCCCAGCGGGTAGGGCGTTTGCCTTGCATGCGCCGGCCTGTGCCGGCCCGGGTCTGATCCCCGGCATCCTATATGGTCCCCTGAGCACCGCCAGGAGTAATTCCTGAGCGCAGAGCCAGGAGTAACCCCCTGAGCATTGCCGGGTGTGACCCAAAAAGAAAAAAAAAAAAAAAAGAAAACGATCCCATTCACAATTGTGCCACAGAAAATCAAATACCTGGGGCCGGAGCGATAGCCCAGCGGGTAGGGCGCTTTGCCTTGCACGCGGCCAGCCCATGCCGCCCAGGTTCGATCCCCGACATCCCATATGGTCCTCCGAGCACCACCAGGAGTAATTCCTGAGTGCAGAGCCAGGAGAAACCCCTGAGCATTGCCAGATGTGACCCAAAAAAGCAAAAAAAAAAAAAAAAAAAAAAAAAGAAAGAAAAAAGAAATAAAAGAGGACATGAGGAAATGGAAACACATTCCCTGCTCATGGATTGGGAGAATTAACATTTTCAAAATGGTACTACTCCCTAGAGCTTTATTCAGATTCAATGCCATCCCTGTAAGGATACCCATGACATTCTTCAAAAGAAACTGACCAAACACTCCTGAAATTTTTATGGAACAATAAACCCCCAAGAATAGCTAAGGCAATCCTTGGGAAAAAGAGGATAGGAGGCATCACCCTTCCCAACATCAAACTGTACTACAAAGCGGTAGTAGTTAAAACAGCATGGTATTGGAATAAAAACAGATTTGTGGACCTACGGAATAGAGTGGAATATCCTGATAGCCATCCTAAAATCCATGACCATTTATATATTAAATATATTTGGTAAAGGAGCAAAAAGTACCAAATGGAGAAAGGAAAGTCTCTTCAACAAGTAGTGCTGGGAAAACTGGACAGCTATATGCAAAAAAAATAAATGTGAACCTCTAACACCATGCATAAAAATCAGATCAAAATGGATTAAAGACCTCAATATCAGACCTGAAACCATAAAGTACATCGAAGAAAATATAGGAAAAACCCTCCATGACATAGAAGCTAAAGGCATCTTCACCAAAGATGAAACACCACTAACAAAGCAACTGAAAGAAAAGATAAACATATGGGACTATATGAAACTAAAAAGCTTCTGAGCCTCAAAAGAAATAGTGACCAAGATACAAAGACAGTCCACAGAGTGGGAAAGAATATTCACCCAATACCCATCTGATAAGGGGTTAATATCCAGGATATATTAGGCACTGGTAGAACTTTACAAGAAGAAAACAGCCAACCCATCAAAAAATGGGGAGAAGAAATGAACAGAAACTTTGACAAGGAAGAAATTCGAATGGCCAAAAGGCATATGAAAATATGTTCATCATCACTAATCATCAGAGAGATGCCAATCAAAAAAAAAACAATGAGATATCATCTCACACCACAGAGGCTGGCACATATCCAAAGGGGCAAGGACAACAAGTGCTGGCGTGGATGCGGGAGAAAGGGACTCTCATCCATTGTTGGTGGAAATGTTGCCTTTTTGAAAAACAATACGGACTTTCCTCCAAAGACTAGAAATTGAGCTCCTGTTTGACCCATCCATACCACTCCTGGGAATATACTCTGGGAAGCCCAAAACACACAGCAGCAACACCATCTGCACTTTTATCTTCAGAGCAGCACTTTTGGGTCACACCTGGCAATGCTCAGGGGTTATTCCTGGCTCTGCACTCAGGAATTACCCCTGGCGGTGCTCAGGGGACCATATGGGATGCCGGGGTTGAACCGGGTCGGCCGCATGCAAGGCAAACGCCCTACCCGGTGGACTATCGCTCTGCCCCTCTTCATGTTCCTATAGAGAGCAGATTCCCTAGGGCTACACTAGCATGGGACAGGAATGAATGGAGACGTTACTGGTGCCTGCTTGAGCAAATCGATGAACAATAGGAAGACAAGTGATACAAGTGATACATGTTCTTAAGCCAGTGTTCATGCTAATGAGGTCTCTCTTCTGTGTAAACACTGATGCAGGGTGTGGCAGTTACAGAAGTCACCTTGACTCTGAATGAGTAATTTCTGAATTATCATTATATATCTACTATTACTACTGCCAGTAGCACTGGAGCTGCTGGTTATCTATGTTATCTAGATTGGACACAATTCCTCTTTATACCCACTGGTCCCAGCATGAGACAGTTAGAATTTACCAGGAGACTACCACCCTGGCTACGTTGAGACTATTGTTTAAGATTATAGGAAGGATCATACTAGTTTGCCCTCAAGCAGGCACGCGTGACCCTTTCAGTATACAGAAAACAAGATACTCAAAATCAGCCTGGTACAGATAATAAATAAGAAGGACTTTGTGGGTACCATCTAGATTATATAAAGACCATGAAATTAAGATGTATTACTTTATACCAGCCCCTCCCTCCAGTGTTTCAACATAAGAGATAATTCCAGAAGAAGGGATTAGTCCTTGGCATAATCATTTGTTTAGACCTGTAGTAGGGTGTGACACCACTTACTCCTAGAAGCTGTTTAGTTGATCTTTATTGACAGGACCCTCCCTGAAGTTAGGATTACTTTTGTGTATATAAGGGGACTGGCTTGAGGTACTGCATCCACTTTGGTGGGACCTTCGCTGGTGGGATCCTCTTTGGTGGAATCCTTTTTGGTGGGAGACTTGGGCCCTCATGCATGGTCTAAGTTCTTTTTTTTCTTTTTTCTTTTTTGGGTCACACCCAGCAATGTTTCTCCTGGCTCTGCACTCAGGAATCACTCCATGGAGGTGCTCAGGAGGACCATATGGGATGCCTGGCGGTGCTCGGGGGACCATATGGGATACCGGGATCGAACCCAGGCCTGCATGGGCCGGCAGCGTGCAAGGCAAATGCCCTACCTGCTGGGCTATCACTCCGGCCCACATGGTCTAAGTTCTGACCAGAGCTATCAGTCTTTCATTATATTGGACTGCAGTGGTA
Organism: Cryptotis parvus; assembly: GCA_021461705.1. Classification (NCBI taxonomy): domain Eukaryota; kingdom Metazoa; phylum Chordata; class Mammalia; order Eulipotyphla; family Soricidae; genus Cryptotis; species Cryptotis parvus. The sequence goes on from JAJIBD010003533.1 coordinate 87,645, forward strand.
GAGTTTGTTCTACTATTAAAAGCCTTTTGGAACTGCGCCAGATTCGTGAGTTTTCATCCATTCCCAGATGGCCTCGGAGGTAGAAGAGAACTTCTTTACTGATACTGTTGTTGACCCCAGCGACACCCATCAAAAAAAGAATTAACAACCAGTGTTGGCAAGAATGTGGGGGGAAGGGGCCGGAGCGATAGTCCAGCAGGTAGGGCGTTTGCCTTGCACATGGCTGGCCCATGCCGCCCGGGTTCGATCCCTGGCATCCTATATGGTCCCCTGAGCACCGCCGGGAGTGGTTCCTGAGTGCAGAGCCAGGAGAAGCCCCCTGAGCACTGCCGGGTGTGACCCAAAAAAAAAAAAAAAAAAGAATGTGGGGGGGGGAAAACCCCTTATTCATTGCTGATGGGAATCTCAACTGGTCCAGTCTTTTTTTTGAAGACAACATGAACATCCCTCAAAACTAAGTATTGATCGAGGCTGGAGCAATAGTACAGAGGCTAGAGCATTTGCCTTGCATGCAGTTGACCTGGGTTGGATCCCTGGCATCCCGTGTGGTCTTCTGATTGTGTAAAGCCAGGAGAAGCCCTGAGCACTGCCAGTTGTTGGTCACAAAACAAAACAAAAACTAGGAATTGAGCTTCCATATGACCCAGCAGTTCCAAACCTGAGAATATACTCCAAGATCCCCAAAGCACAAATTAGAAAAGACATGTGCACTCCTGTGTTCACTGCAGCACTATGTACAATAGCCAAAATATGGAAAGAACCCAAATACCCACAGACAGATGGCTGACAAAAGAAACTATGGCTCATATACACAATGAAATATAAGTCATGCAATTTGCTCCAACTTGGATGGATCTAGAGAATATCAAGTTCAGTGAAAACAGTGAGAACAGACTCAGAAGGATCTTTCATACGTGGTATATAAATAACCCTTGTGGGGGATATCAAATGCCTAACAGAAATGAAGAGCAGGAGGAATGGTCTTCAGTAGGAAGCTTGGCACTGTGGCAGGGTGAGGGGGATAAGTTAGGGAAGGAACACTAGGACCATGGGGGAAAGTGCCTGCCACAGAGGAAAACTGGGCATACTGGTGGAGGGTAGTGGGCACAGGCAAAGGGGTTGGTGTTGGAACAATATATACCTGAAAATCAGAAATATCTTTGTAACTAAACCACTAGGCATTGCTGTATGTGTGACCCAAAAAAGAAAAAAAAAAACTTTTTTGGGTCTAAGTGATATTACAATGGTAGGGCATTTGCTTTGCACAAGGCTGAGCCAGGTTCGATACCCAGCATTTCCTATGGTCCTCTGAGCACCCTCGGTAGTAATTCCTGAGTTCACTTCCAGGAATAACCCCTGAGCATTTCTGGGTGTGACCCAAAAAGACTCCCCCCAAAATCTATCTATCTATCTATCTATCTATCTATCTATCTATCTATCTATCTATCTATCTATCTATCTATCTATCTATCTATCTATCTATCTATCTATCTATCTATCTATCTATCTATCTATCTATCTATCTATCTATCTATCTTCCCCATCCCACCCCCTGTTGTGGAGGCACAGCCTGTGCTACTCAGGGTTCTTATATGTTCCATGTATATTTCTGCTGCTGCTAAGGAATCATTTCTGGCCTGGCATAGGGGACCGTATGGGGACCGGAGCATAGCACAATGGGGGAGGGCACTTGCCTTGCACACAGCCTACCCAGATTTGATCCCCGGCATTCCATATGGTCCCCTGAATGCTGCCAGGGTAATTCCTGAGTGAAGAGCCAGAAGTAACTCTCGACATTACTGGATGTGACCCAGGTTTGATATACAACCACATACAGTCCCCTAGGCACAGCCAGGTGTGATCCCTGAGCACAGCAGGTGTGGCCCAAAAACTTAACACAAAGCAAATAAAAACAGAGTTGCTACTGCCATTTAAATATTTTATTATATTTATATGATATTTATATGAAAATGGCAGCCCACACCATGAGGGCTGCCATTTTCAACATCTGGACTTCACAGCTCGTCAAGAGTTTCACTCCAAGAGAGGGGCCGATCTCAAGCTCTGCTTGTCAGAGTCCCACCCTACAGAGAAAACTATTTTAAGCCCAGGTACGCCTGATCCAGAGACTCAGACACATGGGGGGCAGAGCTGCTACCGGCTCTCCCTATGCTCAGCTGATCGTGAGGCATCCAGGAAGGAAGGCAAGTTCTAGCCCTGGCCTGCCATCCCAATAGAGCCTCACAAGAAGCCAGAGGAACCCCCATACCATGAGGGCCACCATTTTCAACATCTGGACTCAACAGCTCGTCAGAGCTCCACCCAAGAGAAAAGCCAATCTCTCCCCATTGTGGTTCATCAGTAAATGCACAAGATGAGAGCCTACTACTGTGAGTATACCCATGCACAACAGAGCCTGGCAAGCTACCCATGTCATGTTTGATATGCCAAAAACCAGTAACCATTATAGACCTCATTCCCATGACCTGAAGGAATGATCTGAGGCTCTTCATGTTTCTGGAACAAGCAGATGCCCTTGGGCTACACTAGCATGCCACAGGACATATGGAGATATTACCGGTGCCTTCTTGAGCAAATTGATGAACATCGGGAAGACAAGTGATACAAGTGAAGTGAACTCTGTAATTCAATTTAAAAAAATAAAAAGGAGAGCCCAGGTAGGCACTAAAGCAGAAAAGCTAGACTTTGGACAAAAACCAAACAAGATATAAAGGAAACCTTCCTATGAGATGAGAGTGAAGTCATAAAGGAGATCTGGCATTTCTAAACACATAATACACCTCCCTCCAAGCCTTAAGCCACAGGATCCAAAACCAGACAGTGAAAGAGAGGAACATGAGTGACAGCTGGTAGCTTAATTGTTCCAACCCAGCAGTGATAGAATAACAAGATAGAGGCCAACCAGGCAGGGAAGACTTGAAGGACACAAGGAGCTGACTAGAAGTGACAATGGAGCATTATATCTGGCCGTCGAAGAATCCACACTGTTCTTAAAAGTAGATGGAATATTCTTGGGGCCAGGGTAGCTCAGCATAGAGCACTTGCCTTGTATATGTGATGCCCTGGGTTTGCTCCCAGACCACATGTACACATGCTCATATATTTATAGAAAATAGTCTAGGACAGGGGCCAGAGCAATAGTATAGCAGGGAGGGCATTTGCCTTGCACATGGCAGACCTGGATTTGATCCCTGGTGTCCCATATGGTTCCTGGAGCACCACCAGGAGTAATTCCTGAGTGCAAAGCCAGGAGAAACCCCTGAGCATTGACGGTGTGACCCAAAAAGCAAAAAATAAACAAATAAATAAATGGATTGGTATAAAGAATTAAATCACAAATTTATAGGAAAAAGGAAAATAAGAATGCCCTTAAATCTATGTAATGTCTAATTAGAATATGTCTAATTAGAACTGGAGCCATAGTACAGTGGGTAGGGTGCTTGCCTTATACCTGGCTAGTCTAGGTTCAATATCTGGTGCTACCTGTGGTCCTCTGCACACTGCCCAGACTGATCTCTGAGTGCAGAGCCAGAAGTAAGCCCGGAGCATCACCAGGTGAGACCTAAACATAATAATAAAATGTCTTGGGCTAGAGCTATAGCACAGCGAGAGGGTGTTTGCCTTGCATGCGGTTGACCCAGGTTTGATCCCTCAGCATCCCATATTGTCCCCAAGCACCGCCAGGAGTAATTCCTGAGTGCAGAGCCAGGAGTAACCCCTGAGTATTGCTGGGTGTGACCCCCCAAAAAAAAGTATAATTAAATGTGTCTAATTAGACAACATGCTCCTATTATCGTAGTTCAAGAGGAAATTACAAGGAAAGTTAAAGCCAGTTTGAAATGGACTGAAAACCAAAGCACAGCATGCCCCAACAACAATGAAACAAACCCTGGGTGCCCTTTCCTTCTCCAAGCCTGCCCCTCCCTGCCTCTCCTCCAGCGTGGCCACAATGCACTCTTTGTGCTGCCTCCAGCCCTGCCTGGAATCTGAGCTGTGCCTTGAGTTTACAGTTGTCCTTTGATCACCCGCTCAGCCCCGTAAGTGTTTGTTTAAGGTAGATCAATCCGTACACAGTGGCTGGGGCAGTTGGGGTGCAGCTTCCTCCTGCCTGAGGATGCCCAACTTTCCCAGGGCCATCTGTAACAGAGATTGTCCTTTCCTACCAGGTGGCCCTGACCCCTAAGTGTTTGTTTAAGGTAGATCAATCCGTACATAGTGGCTGGGGCAGTTGGGGTGCAGCTTCCTCCTGCCTGAGGACGCCCAGGTGTCCCAGGGCCATCTGTAACAGAGATTGTCCCTTTCTACCAGGTGGTCCTGACCCCTGGGCACAAACTCCATTTTTCAGAACTGTCTGACCGCTTCCACTTCTGACATAGCGATTCTCCCCAGCAGGCTCCATCATCTGTTCCCTGGGCTGGTGAGAATAAGAACAGGGACTTGTCACCTGAGAGAAAAACTGACAACACAAAATCTATAGTAAAGTTTTAAACAGGGCTGGAGTGATAGTACAACTGGTAGGGCACTTGCCTGACACATGGCAGACCCAGGTTCAATCCCCAGCACCCCAGATGGTCCTGCCAGGAGGATCCGAGCCAGCGGGTTAGCCCTGAGAACAGCTGGGTGTGATTCCACAACAAACAAACAAAATTAAAACAGCTCTGATTTTGTTGTTTTTCACGTCTGGTGAGTCAGGCCCTTGTTCATTTCTGCAAGAGGCGGTGGCAATTGCTAGAAATGACATGGTCTCTGGGTACACCAGGCAGTGACGCAGTCAGTCCTTGGGCACCTTCCATGCCTGCTCACAGTGACACCCTGAATTCAGGACTGTTGTGGTTCCTTTTTGAGAGTGCTGAGAGTTTTCGGTCCAAGGCTGCACTTCTCTGCAGAGGCTCATTCCCAAGTGTTTCTACGTGACCCTACTGCTTTCGGGTCTGTATCTGGTGTTGCACTCTCATGCTGTTCAGTCTACTATGAAACCAGACACGTTTTGTGCTTTGACCTTTGAAACCAGACACTTTTTTGGTATTATGACCTTTCCTGTAAGAAAGGCGCCTGTAAGCTGCCGCTGGAGAGTGGTCTCTCTGACTCAGCAATTTGGATCTCTTTTCTTGCTGAGAAGGTGATTCCAGCCTCTAGCACAGTGTGGTCGAGGGGCGAGAAGGGGTGAGAACTGCTGCCCAGGTTTCCATCCTGACATCGCAGGTCAGCAGTGGACTGTAGGTTCTTCTGGGCACCCTTGTCCAGAAGGTTGAGGAAATTCCTTTAGTTTCTGGTTTGTTGAATGTTTTTGCATGAATGACATCAGATGTTTTTCAATGCTTTTGTTATATCTATTGATGCTATTAATCTCCCTCTCCCTTTTAAGTTTGGTCTTTGGGCCACATCACGTATTGCTTAGGGTCTATTCCTGACTCTATGCTCAGGATGGTGCTCGGGAACCATATGTAGTAGCAGGGATCAAACCAGGGTTGGCCACGTGCAAGGCGAATGCTTTACATCCTGCATTCTCCGAAGCCATCCTTTTTCTAGTTTCTTTCTTTTTTTAAAAAATTAAAAAAATTAAACACCATGGTTTATAAAATTGTTGATAATACAGTTGTTTCAGTCAATATTCCAGCACCAATCCCACCACCACTGTGACCTTCCCTCCACCATTGTCCCCAGTTTCCATCCCTGCCTCCTTGGCAGGCACAAAATAACTTATTTTACATTGCTTGTTACAACAAAATGGTAAGTGGAATTACAAAAAATAAATTAAGTAAAAGAATTTTGTAAAAATTGTGTCTCACTATAGGGTTATTAAGGTCATTGTCTGAGGATTTACTGAGCTGTTTGTTGCTAGCTGAATCTTCTGTTATTGTTTTTGCTGATTGAATTCAGGTGGCTTCTATGCTACTTTCCCATCTAATTTGCTATGACCCTACTGGGCTATCAGTATTGTGGAATTTGGAGGTGTTGTGCAGCCACATATGTGACCATGTGCTCCAGAAGCTCCAGGATGTAGAACTGGGATGATTTACAGCTGTGTTCCCCCACCCCCAAGAGGGCTCCAGCGTACCTGTAACTTTCATCAGCTTGGCATATTTTCTGAGATGTGAAGTTGGGCCATACGTGATGGAGATTGTGAAATGTGAGTGCAGCTGTAGGGGTCTCAGGCAGTAGAGGGGGTGGAGGAGGTTGTCCACCCCACACTCTGGGAAGGCCCCAGAGTTTTCAGCCCAAAGGCTGGTGTACTTGGGAATTTCAGTGGCTTGGTGTCTCTTCTGAGACTGGTTGAGCAGCAGTAAAGCTGGGTCACTTGTATGGTGGCAGCTGTGGGATATGGTGCAGCTGCTGGGGTTGCTGTAGGGCAGATACTCTGCCCACTCCTCCTTCTGAGGGGGCTCCAGATTTTTCAGTCTGAGTTTCAGTGTACCTGTTTTATCAGCTTGGCTTGGCATCTCTTCTGAAATTAGTCAAGAAGCTGTAAAGCTGGGCTGTTGACATGGCGAAGATTTTTCTAGTTCTTTCTTTTTTCTTGTGGGGGTGGGCGGCACGCCTGCATTGAACAGGGGGTTACTCCTGGCTCTGCACTCAGGAATTACTGCTGGCGGCACTGGGTATTATATGGGATGCCAGGATGAATCAAACCAGGTTCGGCCACATGCAAGGCAAATAATCTACCCTCTGTACTATCACTTTGGGCCCAACTTTTCTAGTTTCTTAAAGTAAAAAGAAAGTTGATTGAAAAAGAAAGGTTGATGATTTCATAAATTTCTTATTTTCAGTGTGGGGGTGCTCACATCTCCTTCTGGCACTGAACAGTGCTCAGGGGCTGCTGCTGGTGGTGCAGGAACCATGTAGTGCTTAGCAGCATAGCCAAGTGAGCAAATCTTCTCTGTAGCTTTGCAATTTGAATTGGGAATAGTTTCTTACATCAGACACCAAGCTCAGAAGCAACCACAGAAAGCAGTAGACAAGACAGCCATCCTCAAAGCTTAAAGTGGAAGTCTCTGATTTGTTCTTCAAGCTGTGTTCTCCACTGGACACCATCTCACTAGCCTGTCTCTGTATTTCTCTTTGCTTCGCTTGTTCTTTCCAGCTTGTGTTCTTTCTTAAACACATATTCCTTTCCTTTTACCCCCACCATTCTCGTTTTTCTAAGTAACTTTTGTTCAATAAAAATTATCTTGAGTGGGTTCAGAGCAATAGTACAGTGGTGAGGATATTTGCCTTGCATGTGGCCAAACCTGGTTCGATCCTCGGCATCCCATATAATCCCTAAGCACTGCCAGCAGTAATTCCTGAGTGCAGAACCAGGAGAAACCCCTGAGCATCACTGGATGTAGCTCCATAATTGAAAAAAAAAAAAAAGAATCTTGCTTTACTAAAAATGAATTAAAATTAAAAAATTAAGTGGAGGTTTCTAAGGTTAACTGAGAAGGTTGGTGGCCACCTTTCCTGGGAAAAGAGACAATGTCCTGGTCCAACTGTCAAAGGACAAATCAGCTGGAAAATTGTCCAATTAAACTAGACCAAGCATTTGCAGAGACACTCTGCGAAGCAGGCTTGCAGATGGAGATCTAAAATAAGCAGAGAAATGGTGCCAGGACATTATCACAGGGACACAGGGCAGAACACGGAGAGGCTCCCTCACACACTGAGAGTGACCTCAACTACACACAGACACAGGGACAAGCACCAGTGTAGAACTGGCATGTGGGCATAGGAAATGGCACTATGTTTGGGGGATGGTTGGGCAGGGGCTCAGCAACTCACTGACTTAAACTACCCATAATTCTACCCACGCCAGACCCACAGCTCCATCAGCAACTCCAGAAGAGATCCAGACACATCCACTCCAGATCCACAGCTGTGCCGCTCGGCCCCATGTGGAAGTCCCAGGCCAAGTCTAACATTGCTCCAAGGGTTCGCTCACACGTGCGGGGGAGGAGCTACACTGGCCAGACTTAGAGCGGGGATTTGGGCTCCTCCACCCTTTCCTCCACCTCCATGCCAGCTACCCCAGAAGAGAGACCCACGCCAGACAAACAGCTCCGTCAGCAGCGGCTGCTCTGCGGCCACGTGATAGTCTTAGATAGTCCTAGATTTTAGGATCAGGTCCTTCCCAGGATCTTTCACATTATACACTGTATACAGTTCTAGGCAGGTTCTAGCTGATACCCGTCATCCCAGTAAGCCTAGCAAGAAGCCAGAGCATCCCACACATCATGAGGTCAGTCATTCTCAACATCCAGACTCCACAGTTCCTCAGAGCTCCACCCAGCAAACCTGATCTTTCCCTTTAAGTTTCATCAGTAAATGCTCAAGATGAGAGCCTTCTACTGAGAGTATACCACTTACACGGCAGAGCCTGGCAAGCTACCCGTGTTTTATTTGATATGCCAAAAACCAGTAAAAATTATGGATCTCGGAGCCGGAGAGATAGCCCAGTGGGTAGGGCATTTGCCTTGCACGTGGCCAGCCCATGCCAGCCCGGTTCGATCCCTGGAATCCCATATGGTCCCCCAGCACCGCCAACCCAAAAAAGCAAAAAAAAAAAAAAAATTATGGATCTCATTCCATGACCTGAAGGAATGGTTTGAGATTCTTCCTGTCCCTGGAGCAAGGAGATGCCCTTGGGCTACACTTGCTTGCAAGTGCCCTCTTTTTTTTTTTTTTTCACCCGGCGATGCTCAGGGGTTACCCTGGCTCTGCACTCGGAATTACTCTGGCTCCGGGGACCATATGGGATGCCGGGATCGTACCGTTACGCTCCTGGTGCCCTCTTGAACAAATCAATGAACAAAGGGAAGACAAGTGACAAGTGACAATTCTACTTATAGATGCTTAGAAATCTACACTCAGGAATCACTCTTGGCAGTGCCTGGGGAACGTATGCAGTTATCAAACCCAGTTAGCCACATGCAAGGCAAACATCTTGCCTGCTGTTCTATTGCTCCAACTTCTCCTTAAGTAACTGTTTTTTTGTCAGTTGCGTGCAAGGCAAATACCCTACCCGGTATGCTATCACTCCGGACCCTCCTTAAGTAACTCTTTAGAGACTTCTGTGATCTTCTCAGTGTTGGTAAGTAATGCTCCCACACACCAGGAAAAGTGCTGGTAGAAACCCGTGAATACTCAAATCCTGAGCATTTAGCACTTTCACGACTTCAGGCTGTCAGTCCTCCCCAGGATGAGGATTTCCAGTTGGTCCATAAATAGCTCATAAAGCACAGCTCTGGGTTCCTGCTCCACCAATGGCTTCTGCACTAGGGTCCCTGGCATCCCTGGGATGTGACCTGGTGGGGAGCAGTGTGCTGGCTGTGCCCTGCGTAACCTAGGACAGCCAGTCACTGAGTGGGAAGAGAAATCAGTTCTGCTTTGCCAGCCAGCAGTCTGCTGTCTCGTCTCACAGATTCTGATACTTGTGGGGTTTTGGGTTTTTCTCCCCACTTAGGGTTAAGCCTGTGTCTTAATCCCTAATTCCGCTGTTATAGTGCAGGAGGGTTAGGAAAACAGCTGACAGAGCAAGCACTTTCTGGCACATTAGTTGGAAGCTAAATTTCCTAGTTCACATTTTCATTCTTTCCCAAAGCAGACTTTAAAGACACTTTGCTGAGAAAGCACACCTGCACCGCAGATCCTCCCCGTTACCTCCTCTCTTAAGCCTCTTCACTTTCCTCCTGAACAGGGCTGTATGTCACAGGGGATGTATGTGAAGAGGGGAGGAGGAGGGGGTAGGACTGATGAAGTCTGCTATGAGCACCTGCATGGCACACACCTTGCATCTTGCCAGCTCCACGTGGGAGTTGTCAAATTGCATAAATTCCACTTGATCTTCTTGGCATGGGGACTTAGCCACACCACCAAAGGATTTTTTAGGGAGTTATAGACAGGGCTGGGAGAGGAAAGCCTTTTCAAAGGAGAAGGAAAATCACTTCCAACCTCTGCTCAGGATCTTCTCTTCTTTGGTCCATCACTTTCCCTCACAGAAAAGAGTTCCAGGAAGGAGACAGGTAGTGATGTAAGATTAATGTATTTGGGGAATATGAGAGACAAAGAGTTATGTGCTCAAGAGGAAATTCAGGGGCTGAGAGTCAATATGGTTGGTAAGGCACCTATCTTGCTTGCATACAGCTGAACTGGGTTCCAGTTCCTTGCACCATGGATAGTTCCCCAAGCACTGGCAGGAGGTGTCCCTGGATACAGAGACAGGAATAAGCCCTGACAATTGACAGGTATGCCCCCAAAACAGAGAGAGAGAGAGAGCAAGAGAGAGAGAGAGAGTGAGGGAGGAAGGAAGGGAGAGAGAGAGTATATAATATATATAGACTTCTCCATAGTGGAGAAATTCAAATACACAAGCAAGTAGGAGTTGTGTACTAACTCCTCCAAATGAGGATGTGTACCATAAAGTAAAAGAAAAGAACTATACCCTCAGACAGAGATGCAGGTAACCCCAAACTGGGAGATGTGTGCCTTTTTCTGCATCATGTTAGGTGTCCCAAACTGCCCGTCAAGTCCATAGCTGGGGTGTAGTGAACAGGGACAGCTTGGAACTGTTGAGTTCTCTGACATTCTTAGCATGGCTTTTGTTCTTGCAGTGGAGCTGCTCCTTGACCGGGGGGACGCAAGCCAATGCTCTGGACCTGCAACTCTGCATCTCAGAAATCTTACAGAGACTGCTTTGAGGCCCTATATTTTTAAGACTCTCATGTGTTTGATTGCAGACTGTGTCTTTTTTTCAGCCCACATTTCCAAAGCTCACCCACTCTTTTTTGGGGGTCACACCCAGTGATGTGCAGGGGGTTACTCCTGCCTCTGCACTCAGGGAATTACTTCTGGTGGTGCTCAGGGGACCATATGGGATGCCGGGGATTGAACCTGGGTCTGGTCGTATACAAGGCGAACGCCCTCCTGCTGGACAATCACTCAAGCCCTTTTTTTGGTTTCTGATTTCTGTTCCTGCTTTGTGAAGGGAAGTCTTGATTCCTGTGAAGGGAAGCCCAGTTCCTCTTCCTATTTTGTGAAGGGAAGTCTTGATTCCGGTGAAGGGAAGCCCAGTTCCTCTTCCTGCTTTGTGAAGGGAAGTCTTGATTCCTGTGAAGGGAAGCCCAGTTCCTCTTCCTGCTTTGTGAAGGGAAGTCTTGATTCCTGTGAAGGGAAGCCCAGTTCCTCTTCCTATTTTGTGAAGGGAAGTCTTGATTCCGGTGAAGGGAAGCCCAGTTCCTCTTCCTGCTTTGTGAAGGGAAGTCTTGATTCCTGTGAAGGGAAGCCCAGTTCCTCTTCCTGCTTTGTGAAGGGAAGTCTTGATTCCTGTGACAGGAAGCCCAGTTCCTCTTCCTGCTTTGTGAAGGGAAGTCTTGATTTCTGTGAAGGGAACCCTGATTCCTGTTTCTGTTTTGTGAGAAGAAGGCATGAGGGGCCGGAGGGATAGCACAGTGGCTATCCCTACACAGCCAATCCCTTGTTTGTCTTGCACACAGCCAACCCAGGTTCGAATCTTGGCATCCCATATGGTCACTTGAGCACCACCAGGAGTAATTCCTGAGTGCAGAGCCAGTAAGTACCCCTTAGTATTGCCAGCTGTGACCCAAAAAGCAAAAAAAAAAAGGCAAAGAAGGCTTGATTTCTGTGAAAGGAAGCCAGGTTCCTGTTCCTGGTTTGTGAGAGGTTCTGATTCCTGCAAAGGGAAGCCCGGTTCCTGTTATGTGAAGAGAAGTCCTGACACCTGTGAAGACATGCCTGGCTCCTATCCCTACTTTTGCTCCTTGCTCTGTTACTCTGATTTCCATTCTCAATTTTGTTCATCACAGTATCACCCCTACCATATATCACCCTGATATGTTTGTGTACTATATTCCCTGTCCTATGTCACCTGACCTGCCTTTTCAGCGGGGTTTCCAGTGCAGACCTTTCCCGACCAGGAATACAGCCCATATAAATGTAATGGGTGGTGGAAGTGGGGGGGGAGTCAGCCTTTTTTTTTTGCTTTTTTGGGTCACACCCGGCAATGCTCAGGGGTTCCTCCTGGCTCTGCACTCAGGAATTACTCCTGGCGGTGCTCGGGAGACCATATGGGATGCCGGAGATCGAACCTGGGCTGGCACTGACCAGCCGCGTGCAAGGCAAACGCCCTACCCGCTGGGCTATTGCTCCAGCCCCTGGGAGTCAGCCTTTGGAGGTGACTCCAAAAACATACTTGGGTTTTTCTTGTTCCTCCAAGTGCATGGCTTTGTCTCTTCTCTCTGCTGGGCTATTCCATAACATCCATTCTGCACTCTCTCTTTTTTTTTAATTTTATTATACCACCGTGAGATACACAATTAACAGGATGTTTATAATTGGGTCTCTGCCATACAATGTTCCAGCACCCAGCCCTCCACCAGTGCCCCATTCCCACCACCAATGTCCCAGTGTTCCCTCCCACCCAACCCCATCCTGCCCCTATAGCAGGCACCTTTTCTTTCTCTCTTTCTATCTGTTTCTATCTCTGTATTTCTCTTCTCTTACACTTTGTGGTGTGCCTTACAGATATTTACAGTTTATGATGTAAGTCTCTATGTGTATATTCAATAGTGAGTTCTAGTGTGACATTATAGTTCCTCATTCCCCATCAACCTCCCCAGTTTGTTGCAACTACAATGATCATTATGGTGTATAAATGAGAAAGATCCTGGGAAGGACCTGGTCCTAGCCTACATTATTATCTAAGCCTCTTGTGCGGCCTTCCTTCTGATCAGATGCCTATCTAATATCTACTTTATTATCTAAGCCGGTGCAGCTGTGGGTCTGGTCTGTCCCTTGTCCGTTGCTGCTGGCGGCGGAGGCGGCGAGCCCATAGCCACACCTGCCGACATGGAGGGGGAGGCATTCTGCACTCTCTTGAGTGGGTAACTCTCTTTGTCTCCCCTCATAAATAAAAATGATCTTAATCCACCATTCATCTCCTTCCTGGAATGCAGGTGGCAGACCAGAGAAAACCTAGATGGAGATCAGGACTTTCTTATCCTGCAAAGAACAAAGTCCTTGCTGCTGCCTGAGTTCTATGGTTCCGAGAGATCAAGTGGAGAAAAATTCCCTGGCCATGAAGATCAAGACACAGATTTAGCTGCCTGGTGGTTCTGGTGAGGCTCAAGCATCTACACAGAGCAGCAATTTGGCTTGCTGGGACAGACATGCTATTAGCTTCCTTCCTCCACCTCTTTGACCCCCTGGGTCCCCTTGTGTCCTTGCAGATTCAACACTCTTGCCTTTTCTGACTTAAAGGGTTCTCAGCTCCTGCTGGCTCTTTTTTTTCTTTTTTGGGTCACACCTGGCAATGGTCAGGGGTTACTCCTAGCTCTGCATTCAGGAATTACTCCTGGCGGTGCTCAGGGGGCCATATGGGATGCCAGGGATCGAACCCAGGTCGGCCACGTGCAAGGCAAACGCCCTACCCGCTGGGCTATCTCTCCGGCCCCTCCTGCTGGCTCTTGATGACAAACGCAGCCAGGTCAGGGAGCAACACCTTCACCACATTTGCTAAGAGCTTTGGATATTTATGCACTTTTTAAGAGAATCAAATTCTTGTGTTGACTTTGAACCTAAGTGAGCACTAACAGTCATCTACCAGTTGTGTCTGTGTAACTCTGCACAAGGTTTGGGCTGTCTCCTGGGTTAGTGTTGAGATCCCTCTAAGAGGAATTCCCAGATCCAGCCTTCTTACACCCCTGACCTCAGGGCTCAGCCTCTCCAACGCTGTAGCCTCTGGTCAGAAAATGCTAAACTCAGCACACATGTATGCTGAGAAGTTGTGTGGCCACCATGTTCCTGTCCCTGAGCCTCCTTTCCTAGCTCTAAAGCAGAGGTGCTCCAGCCTTAGAAGCAGAACCACTTTTTGACAGTCTAATGTTATGTCTGAATTGAGATGGACCTCAGTTTCACTTACCAGCCCACAGGAAGCCCATTTCCTGGACCCCCTTTTCTGTTTTCCTTCTGAGGAGCGAGTCCATAGTGGTCAGCGGCCTTCCTTCTGATCAGGTGCCCAGGCTAGAGATAATTAAGAATTAAACTCAAGTTGGCAAAAAGAATTAAACAAACCAAAGAAACAGTTAAGTATGTAAGGAAAGAAATTGAGGGCAGGTAACTAGTACAGGAGGGAAGGTGCTTGTCTTGTGTGTGACCAGGCTTAATTCGATTTCAGCACTACATATGGTTGCCTGAGCACTGCCAGTAGGTGATTCCTGTGCACCGCGGGTGTAGCACCCAAAACTAATAATTATTCAATATATTTTGAAATGCATTATTTATCAAAATATAAACATCTTCATTACAGAGTCTCTGGAAAACTGCTTTAGTGATACCCCACAAAGCTTTGGTGTTCTCACAGCACGCTGTGGATCTCGGATTTTGGGATTTGCTTTGCATTCACCATTTCCATCCAAGAGCTACATAAAGGCTGATTCTGGGCCCCACAACAGACAGGCACAGACAGACAGTGTGGAGAACTATGGAGGCAGTGCATGAAGACAGACCAGAGTGCTTGGGAGGGTGGAGGCTGAAAGGGCTACTTTGCTGGCTAGTGTCTACTTGCACCTGACCAGGCCATGGAAAGGGCCTTGGGAACCATGTACACAGGGCTGCCACTGCCTGGTTTGGTGATGGGAAGTGTCTCTGCAGGGCTTTGAAAGAAGACAATTTCGCAACTTTCCTCTCTCCTGGGGTCTCTGTCAGAGCTGTGTGGTCTCTTTGTATTGGAATTTACACGCTATGTGTCCCACCCATGAGGGATATTCTGAGACTTCTCTGTGGCCCATTAACAGGCAAGACCTCACAGGCATATACCCTGGGCCGTGGATACCTGCTGAGTGCCTTGGCACATCCTGTATATGGAACGCTCATGCTCCTGCATGGCTCTTACAGACATGGCTTGTCTTCGGGATGTAAGAGTTGCAGGGGGAGAAGGGCCTCATGCTGCAGCACCTCCAAGGGCCACAAATGTTGGTCTATGCCCGTACTCCAGATCTGTCCTCTTGACCATGCATGTTTGTACCCCACAGCATAAGGAACACCAAGACACTCTGATAATGATGCAAATCAAACAAATGAAAGGGGCAGGAGCGACAGCACAGCTGGTAGGGTGTTTGCCTTGCACGCCGCTGACCTGGGTTCGATCCCTGGCATCCCATATGGTCCACTGAGCAGTGCCAGGAGTATATTCCTGAGTGCAGAGCCAGGAGTAACCCCTGAGCATCGGCTGGTGTGACCAAAAAACAAACAAACAGAAAAGCTCTGCTTGCTGCAACCCTCAAACAAGCTGACACCCAGTGAGCCCAGCACTAGAAGGAATGGCCCCTGGGAACCATTGACCCCATCCCAGATCAGGGCGGCACACAGAAGGCTGCAGCTGTGAGGTCGAGGATTAACTGTGGCACCCTTCACGCTGCCCCAGGTCCTCCCTTGCCAGCCTGTACCAGGCAGTACTTCTCACTCTCTGAGGCGGAGACCTGGTTGGCACCCCTGCACCTCTATGCAGTGCAAAGAGGACACAGTATGAGGACAGGGGTGTGAGGGCAGGGAGGACGTGGGGCAAGAAAACCGGAAGCAAGAGGGCAGGACAGGGGCGATATCCCGTGGGCAAGGCAGGCAGGTGCACTGTCCTGAGCCAATACCCTCGGGAAAAGGGCAGCTGCGCTCCCTACCTCGAGGCCTGGCATGGCCTTAAGGCAAGTTAAACCCACTGGACTCTCATCTTCGTGCAGTCACGTGCTGACACCCTCAAAACAACTTCTGGCCCACATCCTTCCGTGCTCACGACCTTCCCGTATCCTTCTGCCCCCGTATCCTTCCGCCCCCCGTATCCTTCCGCCCCCGTATCCTTCCGCCCCCGTATCCTTCCGCCCCGCATCCTTCCCCCCTTCATCCTCTCACCACGTCTTTCTGCCATGTCCTCCCGCCCTCATGCCCCATGTCTTTCTGCCCTTTTGTCCCCCTCCACCCTCTCGCCATGTCCTCCTGCCCTCACATCCTCCTACCCTCGCGCCCCTGTCCTGCCTTCACTCCCCTGTCCTCAAACTGAGTCCTTCCGCCCTCACACCCTCCCAACCTCCCACCCTCAAGTCTTCGGGCCCTCACAGCCCCGTACTTCCGGCATCCCCTCATGGCCGTCCCTCACGCCCTCACACCCGTGTTCTCCGGCCGTCACACCTCACACCCGCGTCCTCCGGCCCTCACACTTGCGTTCTCACAAGCTCACGACCCGCTCCCTCGCGGCCTCATGCCCTGCCCTGCCCCTTCCCGCCAGTTTCGCAGCCTTTGTGTGGGCACAACGGAGTGTCACCTCGCGTTTCGTCGAGGACCATCGCTCTGTCCCGAGGAGCGTCCTGCCTGAGTGACCCACTAGTAGAGCCCGAAGATTTGATGCGGAGATACGGGGGGGGTGGGGGGGCTGTCACTGGCGATGCCCCGGGACTGCCTGGTGCAGGTCGGCCGCGAGGAAGGTAAGCGCCTTTCTGCGGTCCCTTCCCTCTGCCCCTCGGTCTGGTTTTAAGCCCCGTTTGATGCCTCGGGCAGCGCTCGTCGTGGGTACCAGGGGTTGAGCCCGCTGGTACTCAGGCCCCTTGCATGGGCCCAGCCAGGGCCACCACGGACAGGTTCGCCTGTCTGCTGCTCAGGTCTCTGTGAGCCAGCTAGTGTCTGCTTTCATCACTGCTGCATTTGGTGTCTGACTCACTATCGCCTCCCACAGCAAACTCCAGGAGAACCCTGCATACTTCCAGGGTGTCTGTGAACTCCGAGGCGCAGTCTCCCTGAAACCCGCAGAGGAATTTTCCTCCAGGGGCCTGTGATGACCTTCCCCAGGGTCAGCTAGTATGGGTTCTCAGGCCTGGTGGCAGAGGCTTCCAAATAGGCCAGCCGGGATCTGGAGTGTAGATTTTTGTGGGGGAGCAGTGCAGACCTAAATGCAGGAGCCCTCCCCAGCTCAGTCCTTTGACCTTTGCCAGATCAGAGAAACTATCACCGCTCACCCTTTTATGGCCTGGAAGAATGTTGTTTGGAGGCATCGCCCAGTCCACTTGTCAGAGCACCCGCCCAGTCAGAGCATGTATTTTCCCCATCTGTGGCCTCTGCTCCAAACGCGGCTCTTCCCCAGGCCCCCTGGTTCTTCGGTCCCCCTGTTTCCTCGCTGCCTTGGCAGGCACTTCAGCTGAGAATGCTGAGAAGGGACTCCAGGCATCTGCATGTGGTATCTGGGGGCTCCTGAGTTCACCGCCCTTCCGCAGATCCTTTGCATGCACTTCTGGAACTGCTCTGTCACCCATCTGCTGCGGCCGCGCCCCGTCTCACTGTAGCTGGGGTGTGCCCACAAAGAGGGGAGCAGGCCACTGCCTGTCCTCCATTTTTTGTTTCCTTGAGAGAAGCCATGGGATGTCGGTTGGTGTTGGAGACCTGGTGGCTGTTGAGACTCCTGGCTCTGCGTCTGCGAACTGACTCTGACCTACATACTGTGGCAGTCATACATAAACCTGTCATGCAGACCCATCACACATGGACCCATCACACAAACTCCTCACCCATCAAACACACCTTTCACATGGACCTCATCCCACACTCACACAGGACCTATCACACAGATTCATCACAAGCGGACCCATCACACGTGGACCTGTCAGACCCATCACACAGGACCTAAGTCCACTTGTTATATGGACTCATCACCGACTCCTCACACATGGACCTGTCACCAGACCTATCATAAGACCTGTCGCACAAGGACCCATCACACATGGACTCCGTCCCATGGATTTGTCACACAAACTCATCATATGGACCCCACCCCTCTTTCCTGCCCCTTCCCCCACTAACCAAGCCACACCTGTCCCTGGGGATGAGGCTGGGTTGAGGTGGGGGTTGGGGAGATCAAGTAGGAACAGGGGATGAGGTGGCTTCTTAGCCTGGCCTAGCTAGGGAAGCAGCCCCTGTGGGGGACCAAGAGGATGATAAGGGAGATCCCACACCCTAGTCAGCAAAATGAGATACCCTACATCTGGCTGCCATGACCCCTCCACAGGCTCAAGCCAGGGAAGCAGAGCTTGGTGCCTCCATGGTGGCCTCTGACCTCTGATCAGACCCAGTGCCTCCCCCAACTAGAGAAGTCTTGATGGTGGGCACGGGGCATAGGGCTGGGTGGCTTGCTTTAAAGGAAACTGAAACCCGGACACTGTTAGCAGTTGCTCCAGAAGCGAGCCCTGAACTGGGGCCTCCATGCAGGCAGACAGCTCTGGGTGCCAGAGTCTGGGCTGAGTTCCCGGAGAAATGCAGTGAAAGAAATGAAAGATGATGCTGTGTGAAACCAGACTGGGGCACAAAGTCCGAGATGTGGACAGTCCAGGAATTCCTACCAGGTGACTCAGGGTGCTCAGTGGACATGCTCAGGGCAGGCAGTGGGTGACCCATAGGGGAGCAGCTCCTAACGACATGGTGGTGGGTGGCTCTTGTGCCTCTGTCCTGCACCCCAAAACTGGCTGAACTGGGGTGCTGCTGACAGCAAAAGTGATCTCTGCCTTACTTCACATGGTCAGCCCTGGGACTTGCCCTGGAGGTCACTGTCCATCTCCTGGTCAGGCCAGGTGCTAGGGTGGCAGTGGGCCCAGGGCAGGCTCAAGGAGTGGGGTTACAGGTGGGTGGCTGGAGAGGATTGTCGTTGGATCCAGCCCCTCAACACACCAGCTGAATTCTGCCGCTCTTCCTGGCTGCCAGCCCTGGCGCCACGCACTGGCTGCACCTTGGTCCCTGTCATCACCTCGCCTCTCCCGTGTCTGCACACGTGTGCTCTCTGCGAGACAGCTTGGCTCAGGGCCACTGGTGACCTCACCTGGCTGCGACCACGTCCCTGGCAGACCTGCAGAACGCCAAATAAGGATACCTGGGTCTCGGGGTGGCCTCCCTAGACTGCCTGGCCCACTCCCGACACTGACAGTTCTAGAAATTCTGGAGAGGCAGGAGGGCCCCTTCCTGCTGATGTGGTGCGGCCCTAGCACCTACCCCTGACGGTCCTGTAGGCAGTGCCTCCATACCCCACATGCTAGCAGCCCCACTGCCAACCCCAGACACCAATGCCCTTCTACCCCTGCCTGTGACCCAGCCCCCAGAGCCTCTGTCTCCGGGGCACATGTGAAGTGCCGTTCACTGTGGTGGCCTGAGACCCTGTGGCCAGGAGACACTCCTGAATTCTTACATATTAGCTGGGGTGCCATGGGCAGCAGGGGTGCTGGGTGTGGGTGGGCAGCGGAAGTGCCATGTGGGAAGCAGGGTGGGGCAGCAGGGATATGGATGGGTTGGCAGTGGGGGTGCCAGGTGAGAGTGGGGGTTGGGGGTGTGGGATAGGCAGTGGGAGTGCCGAGTGAGCAGCTGGGGTGTGGGGTGGGCAGCAGGGTGGGCAATGGGGGTGCCAGGTGGATGGCCATTGGGGGTGCCGGTGGGTGGGGGTCGGGGGTACCAGGTGGGTGGACAGTGGACTTCTGGGTATAGGAGAGCCGTGGGGGTGCTGGGTGAGGAGTAGGGTTGGTGGGTAGGCAGCAAGGATGGTGGGTGGGTGCTGGCTGGGGTGCACTGGGAGATTGGTGAGGGGTTGTGGCCCTCGTTCTGGATACAGGCCCCCGCTAAGCCTCCGATACTCGGGGGCTGCAGAGTCCAGGCAATAGACATCTGGAGCTTTCCACACCAGGCAGACTCAAGCTTGTACAGGGGAGACTTGGTGCCCCCAGACATGTGCCATGATAGCAGGTTCAGGGGGTAGCCACCACATTACCTCAGCCCGAGCCGTGTCATGGGGAAGGGAAAGGTTTCTGCTTCCTTTTTTTTTTTTTTTTTTTTTGCTGGAGCTGCCACATGCTGATGAGGCAAAGGCAAAGGGAGGGGAGCCCTGGGGACCCCATGCGCCCAGCACAGACACCTCCCACAGCCCCTCCCTTCCTGCCCTTCCTCCCTTCTCGCTCCCTGTTTGGGCTGGGTTTCCAGTGACTGAGAAACCTAGGGTCACCCACCCTCCTTGGGGCGCAGGGCATGGATTTGGCTGCGCTTTTCCAGCTGGATAGACTCCTGGACTAGGGTCTGTTGAACTTGGGGCTCCTCTGCTCTGAGTTCCAGCAGACCAGGGCTCCCGGGAAACCCTCCAGCCCCCTTGCTGGATGCCCCACACTCCTGCATCGTGCAGGAGCACAATGCTGCCTTCCCGCCTGTTCCCAGCCTTCAGTCCAGGTCTGCTGTGAGCAGGGACCCCACCTGACCCTCTACGGCAGCTGAATGTGCCCCCTACCCCTACTTGGCAACTCCTTGCCATCAGATTCAGCCAGGCTCACCTCCAGGCAATGTAGCCCCATTGGGTCATACCACTGTATCTTGCTAGTAGAGACTCCTTGATCTGGGCCAGCTAGACACTGGGGTGGAGAAACTACAGGTGCATATGTGGCTCAGAGCCATGTGGAAGTTACCATGGGCATGCATGAATGTGGACATATATGTGAGCATGTATGTGGGCATGTGTGTGGGCATACAGGAGCGTGGGCAGGGATGAGCCATGGATGGGGTGAGCATGGATGATGCAATTGTAGGCATGGCAGGGGTAAACACAGGCAGAGGCCAGCATGGATAGGCAAGTAAGTGTGATCAGGAGTGAGTGATGGCAGGGCGAGTGTGAGGGTGAGTGCTGGCAGGGGTGAATGTGAGGGGTGAGTGCCTTTCGAGGTTAGTGCTGGCAGGGGTGAGTGAGCTGGAGCAGTTGGGGCATGCTTGTGTATGCTTTGGTGAGCAGTACACGAGCGTCACGAGGGCACTGTGCATGTTCAGTGTGTGTGTATGTAGGCACAGCCCTGCTTTTGCTGGGTCCTTACCCCTCCCACACCCCTACCCCAATGTGACACTGGAGTGGCAGGGCCAGCCTGACTGAAGCCAGGAGGAGCAAGGGAAACCTGTGTCGGGACTGGGGCCAGACAGTGCCTAGGAAGGTGTCAGTGCAGAGCATTGTTTGAGCCTGGGCAGAGGCGTGGGGGGGGTGGGGGTCCCTGGGCCTGTACACAAACCTCCAGCCCCAGGACTCACCTGGGAACCCTGGTGTGACAGTGGAGTGTGGGCAGTGGGGGCAGGTCTGGTCAAGCCCTCTCCTAGTGGCTCACAGCACCCAGTTCCCAGTGCCCCATGTGGAATTTCTGCACCCCATGACTCAGCCGGCCCCTGACCCAGTGCTTAATGCCAAATCCCAGAGCCTCCCCACCCTCCACTTCACCGGCCTCGCTGGGCAGAAGGGGTTCCAACAGAGGCTGGCCCATCCCAGCCGCAGAGAGGAGGAGACAGATGTGGTCGCTCAAGGGGGGTGTCTCCAGGTCATCCCCACTCCATGGTGGGGGGCCTGAGGACAGAGCTCCAGCTGAACAAGCAGAAGGCAGGCAGGCCCCAGCGGCACCCCCCCCCCATCTCTACAGGGGCAGGACTCCCTGACCCTGGGTGGACACGGGTGTTGCATGCAGAGAGCAAGGTACCCTAGAGTGAGCTCCTGCCTGGGCCCCATGGCCCCTACAGGGCCACACAAGTACACTTCCCAGGCCAGGGTGGGGGCTGAGAAGGGAACGGGAAGGACAGGGTGGGCCGTGTGGTGTGTGGGACAGGTGAGCCCCTCCCGGGACAGGCGTCTGCCACCCCTCCACCTACAGCGTCTGTGGCCTGCCCTTGCCTGTCTGCCTGCCCACCCCACCCAATATTTTCCATGGAATGTTCCCAGGGCAACGGCAGCACAAACTCTGTGAAAGAGACAAGTCCAGGCAAGGTGTGGAACCCAGGCAGATGGGCCTGAGTGGTCATAGGCTGGGGGTGGAAGAGAAGGGTAGAGTGGACCTTGGGCCCTAGGGCTTATGATCAGGCAGCCAAGAGGACCAATCCACACACCATGTCCCCTCAAATGCTGAAATTTCTCTCCCTTCCTTCCTCCCTTCCAGGTCAAGCCTCTGGGAGCCCCTTCCCAAGAACTGACTCCTGGAAAAGTCTGACGGCAAACTTGTCAGTGGCATGAGAAATCCCTTTATGTCTGCTGAACATGATGTCCACTACCTGATAGAAGCATGCCATTAAGTACCAGTAGTGGTTGGAGAATGGGTGCATGGGTGCATGAATGGATGGCTGTGAGGTTAAGACAGAGGTATCTTAACCACTATCAGGTAATGGACATCATGTCCAGCATCATGCCCATTTCTCATGCTCACTGACAAGTTTGCCTTCAGACTTTCCTAGGAGTCAGTCCTTGGGAAGGGCTCACAACTGAGCATTGCCAGGTGTGACCCCCAAAAAAAAAGATGGTGATATAGGTGGGTGGACAGATATGAAGGGGAGATGGGCTGGCTGGCTGGGTGAGTGGGTGGTTGGTTGAAGAGGTAAGTGGGTGGGTGGGTGGATGGGTGCATGGAGGGAGTGAGGGTGGGTGGATGGTGGAGTGATGGCTGGGTGGACAACGCCTGCGGGGTGGAGTGAGGAGTGGATGAACGGATGATGCATGGGGTGGATACATGGATAAGTAAATGGACGGGTGCGTAGGGAGGGAGGAGGACTGAGCGGGCAGGTGGGTAGACGGCTAGGAGGACAGGGAGATGGGTGCGTGGCTGAGTGGATATGGTCGGGTGGAGAGGCAGGTGCCTGGGTGGATGGATGAACAGTGGATGGTTGGGTAGGTAAGTGGATGATGAATGGTCGAGGGGCAGGTGGGTGGACGGCTAGGTGGATAAATGGATGGTGAATAGGTGGAGGAGCAGATGGGTGGATGGTTGGGTGGGCCCATTCACGTGTTCTCCTGATCACCATGGGCCAGCAGGGTCCTGGGGAGGCTGTCTCTTCAGGAAGTTGCTCCCTTGTTGGGCAGGCCTCAGAGGGATTGGGGTGTGTCTCTAGAAGCATAGCCGACTGATGGGGCTGGGGCTGGGGGCTGAAGGAGATGGATAGGCCAGTGCCAGCCCCCTGGAGATAGGCAGGGTATACAGCCCAAGGGTCCTGGCGGTCTGGGGTGGGTCTGGGTGAGGAGGGTCTTCCTGGTGCCAAGAAGTGGTTCTCTTGCCCCTGTTCCATCAGCCCAGGAAGTGGGGCGTTAGCCCTCCATGGTCTCCCACCATGGTCACTGCAGTAGCCTCACCCCAATTCACACAGTGAAAGTGGATCGGAGAGTGAGGCTCCTCGAAGGTGGACTGGAGAGTGAGGCTCCTCCTGTCCCCCTGGTATGCAGGGCTGAGGGGAGTGGGGGTCATCCTGCCCAGCAGCCTCAGGCCAGCATGTGCATTGAACTGACTGCAGCTAGACTGTTGGGGCAGGGCCCAGTTGTACCTGAAGATCAGACCAAAGGTGGCCTCAGGCAGGATGTGTTGGTCTGACCTGCTGGGGGCACCCCGTTGCCCTCCAGAGGGGGAGCCCACCGCATGCTCGCACCACTGAGCTGCAGCCCCTTGCCTGATGCTCCCTACCTTTTGACTACAGTGACCCTCAGTGCCTCTCTGCGGCCTCTACAGCCCTTCCTGGACTCCAGGTTCAGGGCTGTGCTGCTTGGGGGGCAGGCAGCATGCCCTGTCCCCTACCTGGACTCTCCCTGCTCACAACGCAAGGATCTGGGCAGGGGTGGTGGCCAGTGCCAGTGATGTTGCTGGCCTATGGGGAGTGGTCACCTCAGAGCCCACCGGGAAAACCCTAGATGGCTACATCCTAGCAAGCATAATGTCCTGGACCAGCAGGGACTGGACCAGAAGCTGGGCCTTGTGTCCTGTGGTCATGGGGCTGAATAGAAAGGGTGTCCACTTGGTCCCATCCCCATGGCCTGGGAGCAGAGGGTGCCGGATCTGGACTTGCACACGTTCCAGCGGGCCCCACAGGAAGTCCAGGGGCTGCTCAGATGCCCTGTCTCCACACAGAGGGGGCTTCTGGGGGGCTGGCCAGGGGCTCAGGTACAGGAAAAGGTCAACTGAGCAGATCTGGGAAGCCATGGATGGGGTCAGCTAGGCCACACCTGGCAGGAACCTTGGAAGCCGAGTGGTGGGTGTAGAGGTGTGGCAGAGTCTGAGAGCCACCCTGACCGGCAGGCTGCACCCCTGCCCGCCCACCCCCGGTCCTGCCCCTCCCATTCCCATTCCTGCCCCTCCCCATTCCTGTCCCTCCCCCTTCCTATTCCTGTCCCTCCCCTCCCCATTCCTGTTGCCCCTCCCCCATTCCTGCCTCTCTCTCCCCCCATTCCTCTCCATTCTCCTATTCCTGCCCCTCCTCTTCCCCTTCCCCCTCTATTTTCCCTTGCCCTCATCCTCTCCCCCTCCAGCCCAGGACAACAGGTGGGGCTTCTCAGTGCCCCCAAACTTAGTTCTCAGGTGTGGGGTGGGTCCCCCTGTCAGGGTCTGAGCAATCTGGAGCTGGAAGGTAGGTTAGGGATTGCTAAGGACAGTGCCAGCTCCTGCATGGACCCCTAAGCTCATTTCCCAGTGCTGTGGTACCCTAAGAGCCTCAGGGCTCTGCTGTGGTAAAGGGATTTGCAGCAGCACAACCAACCACAACAAGGCGCCCCTGCACTTCCTGTGCACACTGACCTCACTGTCCTGTCCTGTTCCCTTGTGGGGACAGCGGCAGCAGACCTGGGAACCCCTGGAGCTGTGGCCCTGAGCATCTGCTGTGACCTGGAGAGGAGGCTGAGCAGCCAGAGCCCTGTGCTCCTAGGGCAGCGGGTGTTGGGGGAGCTGTAGGGCCGGGAGGCGGTTCCTCAGCTCTGGGCAGAGTGGGGACAGGCGGGTGAAGGGGCGACACCTCACTGGTCCACAGTCCAGGCCCCAGCAGGGGGCCAGCAGCAAAGGTGGGTATCTAAAGGGTCTTAGGCCTCCTCCCCCAGCCCCACCACCACCATACAGGGTCAGGCCTCTGCCACACAGCCCCAGAGGGCGGTGGTGGTGGTGGGGTGTATGGTGAAAGTGTGCCACAGCAGAGCGTGGGCAGGGACTGGTCTATGGGGTGTGGCCCCCAACACCTGCAGAGCACCTCCAAGGGTAGCCCTGAAGATATCTGCTCCAGATCAACCCAGGCGGGGCATGAGTGCAGCCCGGCTTGGCTGCCGGCATCCCGACATGTGCACCCCAGAGAGGAAGGTGTCAAGTGGGGTAGAGAGGCGGGGTACAGACAGAGGAGAAGGCTGGGCCCCCTCCCCGCCTTTCCATCTGGCAGTGAGGGGGAACAGGGCAGAGTCCCCGAGCCAGTTCTGGGGGTGCAGGGTGCCAGCCCTTCAAAGCTTAAGAGCAGGGAGCTACACGTGGGCACTCCCATGGCCAGGCAGTTGTGGGGCTGGGGGAGGGTGGGGCCACCTTCCCCACCCTCTGGAGTCATCATGTTGCGTTTGGAAAGTGAAACTGCATTTCCCTTGCAAAGTCCCTTCAGACCCGCAGAGTTGACCTGGTCAGCTCCTTCCTTCAGGAGGCCATGCTGCTGCCCACAAGGGGAGGGCAGGCCCATGCGGTTCCCGGTACCTGCAGCCCCGCCCTGCCCGCGGCACCCCCCCCCACCCCCGCCCCAGCAGGGAGGTGCTGAAGCAGGTATAAATGCAGCCGAGCCCAGCGACCTGCCACTTCGCGCCTGCCCGCCCCCACCCCAGCTGAGCTACCCAGGAGCTACTGACAGACGACTTGTGGGACTCAGCAAGGAGGTGCCAGGCAGCAGGTATGTTGGGGGGTGGGGGGCCAGGTAGAAGCCGGAACTCCGGTGCAGGCTTGGCGGCAGGTGGCTCTGGGCTGCTCCCCTGTCCCCACAGAGATGGTGCTACGCTGGCCAGCCACCTGCCTCCTAGAGTCTCAGTGCAGGGGCAGTGTGGGTCCCTGCCAGGCCCTAAGAGGAGCAGGGCAGCCCCCTGGCTCCCTATGCCTTGTGGTGCAGGAATATGCACTGCAAGTAGGAGTGGTGGCAGGAATGGGAAGGGGCGGGAGTTGGAAGTGCAGAGTGGGGGTGGTGACAGGCCAAGAGCGGGCTCCCCGAGTGGGTGGTGTCCTATCACCCCGCATTCCAGCTCCCAGGGCTGCTTCCCCAGAACAAAGATTCCTGACCCATAGCTGCCTGTCCCTCCCCTGGTTCTGTTGACAACTGGTGGCCCCGCCCTCCTCAGGAATGCTTGGGACCCCTTGGAAGGCAACCCAGCAACCTCAGGCCATACCCTGTCCCCCTCTGGCCTTTGGGCTGGTCTGGTCTGGGGAAGTGGAACTGACCTGGCTCTAAGGCCCCCTTCTTCCCCTGTGTCTAGCTGCCTGTGCCAGATCCCTCACGCCTCCGTTGCCTCTGCAGGACCCCAGCACCTTTTATGGGCAGGGGCTGGAGCCGCACAAGTGCAGCTGGGAAGGTGGACCACAGAGTTCCACATGGCTGCCCAGGCCTGGCCTACCTGCCCCTGGTCCAAACATCCTCACACTGGGGTAGGGGCTAAAAGGGTCTCACTGCCCCACAATCGTCCTCAACTCTTACCCTACCTCCACCCCATCACCTGTGCCCTAAGGCGTGAGCCAGGTCCACCAATCCCTGGGAGTTTGGGGCACACGCCATGGCAGGAAGGCCCAGATCCAGGTGGCCCCACTGCCCTGCACTGTCCACCTGCTGCTGCCACATAGTGCGATGGAGGGGTGAGAGCTTGCACAGGGGGAAGGTGAGGCAGAGGGGGGGTGTATGTGTCTGTGTCTGTGTCTGTGTGACTGTGTGTGAGAGCTCACCCCAAGCATGCTAAGCCTCCACGCAGCTGCCAGCCTTAGCTGCCACAGGCCACAGAGGCTTAGTGGACAGACTGTGACCCACGTGTGGGCATGACTCTGAGGGAAACCCTGAGCTGTGAGCTTGACCCAGGCAGCCGGGGATAAGACGGTGGGGCCCCACCTGCTCTCAGGCTATTTCCTGGGCCATGTGCCAGGCCCCAGCATTCCTGTAGGGGGGCAGCACAGACACCTGGGCTGGGCATATTGGGGTTTTCAACTAGCTCTGCCCTGTCCTCTGAGGGCCAGCACTGACGCAGGGTCCCCCTGCAGCCTGGATGCTGCCCAGGCCCCTGATGGCTCTCAGTTCACCCCCATGGCCTAGACATCTGAGGTGCCCTGCCCTCTCTGTGCCAGGGGCTCTCAGCAGGCACTCGCTCTGGGCATGCTGGGAGGCCCCACAGCCTTTCCAGAGGGTATCGACAGGTTCTTTGGGTGGTGAGGTCCTCACAGTAGTGCCCAGAGACAGGCCTGCAACCCTGAGAAGGCCTGGTTGAGATGCTTCTTGAGGGCCGGGGGCCTGCACCCCAGTCCTGCCAACAGAAGGTGCTGTCACTGCAGGGACTCTGCAGCATGCAGTGGGAGCACGAGCCTAAGCCCACTCTTACCGGGTCATGGAGCATAAGGATTGAACCGTAGTAGCCCACGGGCGCTAGGCTGGGAGTGCGTGAGGTGCAGGGCAGTGCTGGCCAGGAGCCGGGGGAGGCAGGACAGACCCAGGGTGCAGGAGGAAACATGGGTTCCTGCCTTGGGGGGCCAGACTGCCTCGGCCCTGGGCCACTAGCTAACTCCTGCCACCCTCAGCTCCAGTGCAGCCTTGTCCATGGGACTGAGGCTGGGACTTAATGTTTGGGGACACTGTAGAACCAGCAAAGCAGGATATAGTCTGGGAGGAGCAGGTGTGGGCAGTGAGCAGGAAAATCAAGTGTGAGCAGGTGAACAGGGACACGGTGTGGGCAGGTGTGAGCAGGTGAATAGGAGGCAGGTGAGAAGGGAGTAGCAGGTGTGAGCAGGGAGTCGGGGTGTGTGCAGATATGGCAGGTGTGCACAGGTACAAGCAGGCAGGGAGACAGGGTGTGTGCAGGTGTGAACAGGTGTGGGCAGATGTGAATGGGCAGATGGTACAAACAGACATGGAAAGTGTGAGTAGGTGTGAACAGGAGATAATGGACAGGTGTAGACAGGATGCACAGGGGAGACCTGGTGTGAGCAGGGGGCCTTGGGTGTGAACAGGGGACAGGAACAGCATGGGGCATTGTGGGACTTTGAGACAGTAGAACAGGGGCCGGGGCTAGAAGAACCAGGTTTGTCCTGCCTAGGACCCCACAAGCACCCTTCTGGTTCCTGGGCTGAGTGGTGCAGGCACAGAGCACCTGACCCAGAGGAGCTGGACTCAGGGCTTGGTATAAGGGGCCTTCAGGTAGGGGGACAGTGGAGAGGCAGAAGAGAGGAAAGCGGGGGTGCTCATGTCTAGGATGGCGTGCAGGGAGTTTTAAGGGGTGGTGGAGGGTCAAGGTGGGCCAGCATGGATGCTGGACTGGGGTGCAGTTTGAGGGTTTCAGACTGATTCCAGGAAGAAAGAGCTGCTGCCCCCCATGAGGCCTCTTGTTGCCCTGGGACCCTCCTGGGTCCTGTGGAGCAGCTAGGGGCTTTGAGGAACCAGTGGACAGATCAGGGTCTAGGATCGGTCACCCTGACCTGGGCATTTGGGGTCCCTGACTATTGCCTCCCTGTGCCCTACAGGGAGTGAGCAGAGTGAGGATCCTCCGGGGCCTGTACCACCCGCCTGCTGCCATGAATGGCCACGCGGCCTCTCCTCTGGACTCCCCATCCGCAATGGCATGTCGGCCCTCATGCCCTCAGCCACCAAGACGGTGCCAGGAGAGGAGCCCCAGGCAATGACCACACAGGCCAGGAGCATTGCAGGGGTGTATGTGGAGGCCTCAGGCCAGGTCCTGAGTGTCTACGCTGCCATGAAGCAGAACCTCCTGCCTGCTGGTCTGGGACTGGCTCTGCTGGAGGCCCAGGCTGCTACCGGGGCTTGGTGGAACCCACCCAGGGCCGACTGCTCACCGTGGCTGATGCTTTGAAGCAGGGTCTGGTGGGCCTGGAGCTGAAGGAGAAGCTGCTGGCTGCCGAGCGTGCTGTCACTGGCTACCCCGACCCCTATGGGGGCGGAGAAGCTGGCCCTCTTCCAGGCCATTGGGAAGGAGGTGGTGGACCCTGCTCTGGGGAAGGGCTGGCTTCAAGCCCAGCTGGCCACTGGGGGCCTAGTGGAGCCCATCCAGGGTGTTCGCATAACCCCAGAGCTGGCCTGCCAACAGGGCCTTCTGGACAAGGACACGTGGCAGGGCCTGCTGTTGGGTAAGCCTGGCCTGGAGGCCCGGGCTTCCTAGACCCCAATACCCTGGAGCAGCTGTGTTACCCAGAGCTCCTGGCCAGGTGTGTGAGGGACTCCCACTCAGGGCTGGCCCTGCTGCCCCTCAAGATCACTTTCCGCTCTGAGTGGGGCAGTGAGCCTGGCCGAGCTTCTAGAGGCCGAAGTCCTGGACGAGGGAGATGGCCCAGGGCCTGCAGGAGGGCAGGCTGACAGCACCTGAAGTGGCCAAACGAGCTGAGGTCCAGCACTTCCTGCAGGGTTCGGGGGCCTGTCAGGGGTCATGCTGCTGCCTTCTGGCCATAAGAAGAGCTTCTCCCAGGCAGTGGCCGAGCGCCTTCTCCCTGCAGGTGCTGCACTCTGGCTCCTGGAGGCTCAGGCAGCCACCTGCACACTGGTGGACCCGGCCAGTGGCCGGCGGCTGAGCGTGGAGGAAGCTGTGCGGGTGGGCCTGGTTGGACCAGAGCTCCATGGGCAGCTTCTGGTGGCAGAGCAGGCAGTGACGGGATACCATGACCCCTTTAGTGGATCCCGTATTCCACTTTTCCAGGCCATGAAGAAAGAGCTGGTGACCAGACCTCTGGCACTGCGGCTCCTAGATGCACAGCTGGCCACGGGTGGTCTGGTGTGCCCTGCCCGCAGGCTGCGGCTGCCCCTGGAAACTGCTATGCGCTTTGGCTGCCTGGACAAGGAGACCCATGAGCTTCTCTCGCAGGCTGCCAGCTTCCTGGATCCTACCACCCAAGAGAACCTGGGCTATGGGCAGCTGCTGGCCCGCAGTGTCACTGACCCTGAGACAGGACTCGCCTTCCTCCCTCTCCCTGGGGGACCCTGGAAAAAGAGTCTGTGGGACCCTCGTTCATTGAGCACAGCACCCGGCAGGCCTTGATTTCAGCCAAGACCACTGACCCCACAGGCAAATTCCAGGGTCAGTGTGTGTCCCTCTGGGAGTTGCTCTTCTCTGAGGCCATCCCACCACTACAGAGGGCAGCCCCTGGCCCAGCAGTATAAGGAAGGGGTCCTGTCCATGGAGAAGCTGGCCACCACGCTCAGGACCACCATAGAGCAGGCTGCCGCCACCACTAGAGTCACCTTCCCTGGGCTGCGGCTGACGAGTGACCCCAAAAGAGCTGCTGCAGGCAGAGATCATTGGCCAAGACGTGTATGAGCAGCTAGAACGTGGCCAGGCCACAGCACAGGATGTGGGCAGCCTGGACTCGGTGCACAGGTACCTACAGGGCACGGGCTGCATCGCAGGTTTACTGTTGCCTGGCACCCAGGAGCGCCTCAGCATCTATGAGGCCCGCAAAAGGGCATCCTGAGGCCAGGCACTGCCCTCATCCTTCTGGAGGCGCAGGCTGCCACTGGCTTCATCATCGACCGAAAGCAAACAAGCAGTACTCTGTGGACGAGGCGCTACAGGTGGGCGTGGTTGGACCTGATGTGTTTGCAAAGCTGCTGTCGGCCGGCGGCGCTGTCACCGGCTACACCGACCCCTACACCGGCGAGCAGATCTCCCTGTTCCAGGCCATGAAGAAGGAGCTGATTGTGCACCGACCACGGCATCCGCCTGCTGGAGGCCCAGATCGCCACGGGCGGCATTGTGGACCCTGTGCATAGCCACCGCGTGCCCGTGGGCGTGGCCTACCAGCGCGGCTACTCCGACGAGGAGATGAACCGCGTGCTGGCAGACCCGAGCGGCGACACCAAGGGCTTCTTCGACCCTAACACGCACGAGAACCTCACCTACCTGCAGCTGCTGGAGCGCTGCGTGCGTGACCCGACACTGGGTTGTTCCTGCTGCAGGTTGGTAATGCCCAGCCCAAGCTGGTGGACAGCACCACCCGGCAGGCCTTCCAAAACCTGCTGGTACAGGTGAAGCATGGTCGGTTCCGGGGCCAGCAGGTGTCCGCGTGGGAGTTGGTCAACTCAGAGTACTTTAGTGAGGACCGACGCCGGCAGCTGCTGCAGAGTTTCGGCGGAACCAGATCTCACTACAGCAGTTGGCACAGCAGCTGGAGAGAGAGATGGGCAGGTGGGCTGACATCAGACTTCCCACGCTGCGGGGCCACGTCACCGCCTATCAGCTCCTGGAGGCCCACATCATCGACCAGGAGCTCCTGGAGCAGGTCCTGGAAGGGGTGGTCAGCCCTGAGGCTCTTTTGCGCAAGGAGGCTGTCCACAAGTACCTGCGGGGATTGGGTGCCGTGGCTGGAGTACTCCTACAGCCCTCTAACCGGCAGCTCAGTCTGTACCAGGCTATGAAGCAAAAAGTTCTGGGCCGGTGTGGCCCTGGCACTCTTGGAGGCCCAGGCAGCCACTGGGGGTATGTTGGACCCCTACAGTCCCGATGGCCTGTCTGTGCAGGAGGCCGTGCGCAGGGAATTGGTAGGGCCAGAACTGTTTGGCCGGCTGCAGTGTGCTGAAGACGCCGTTACAGGGCTCAGAGACCCCTTCTCAAAGAAGCAGGTATGCCTGTTTCAGGCCATGAAGAAGGGACTTGTCCCCAAGGAGCAGGCTGCCCGCCTTCTGGAGGCCCAGGTGGCCACAGGCGGAATCATTGACCCTACTGACCACCACCACCTCCCAACATCCACAGCTATTCAGAGGGGCTACATTGACCTGGAGATGGACGCGGCTCTGCACAGTTCTGCTGAGACTTTCCCCACACCAGATGGCGGGGCTGCACCAGCTATGCACACCTCCTACAGCAGTGCGTGAGAGATGAGGCCTCGGGCCTGCAGCTCCTGCCCCTGCCAGAGGCCACACCTGCGCTGCCTACGGACCAGCAGGTACAAGCCGCCCTACAGGCCACACCAGGCACTGAGGATGGTGCATCACTCTGGCAGCTGCTGGCCTCTGGCCACTTTACTGAGGATCAGCGCAGGGCATTTGTGGAGGAGTTTAGGGTGGGCAAGAGCAGTATAGAGCAACTCCAGGACACTGTGCGCCAAGTGGGTGCAGGCAGCAGAGCTTCTGGCACGGGCCCGTGTCACGGTGCCTGGCCCACGGGCGCGGTGCCTGCTGTCTGGTTGCTGGACGCTGGCATCATCACCCAGGACACTCTGGCGGCACTGGCTGAGGGCAGGCAGACCCCGAGGAAGTTGCTGAGCTGCCTGAAGTAAAGGCGAGTCTGTGGGGTACAGGCTGTGTGGCTGGGGTGCTGCTACAGCCCTCAGGGACCAAAGTGACCATAACCCAGGCCATGAAGAAGGGTCTCTTGCCTGAAGGCCTTGGCAGGCTGCTGGAGGCCCAGGTGGCAGCAGGTGCTCTTGTCAATCCTCTGACCAGCCAGAGACTGTCGGTGGAAGGTGCAGTCAGGGCTGGCTTGGTGAGTGGGCAGCTTGGTGAGCAGCTCCACCAGGCTGAGAGAGCTGTGTCTGGGTACACAGACCCCATCTCAGGGGCCCCCTCTCACTGTGGCAGGCTGTGAAGAAAGGACTCGTGCCCCTGAGCGGGGGCCTCCCACTGCTGCAAGTGCAGCTGGCCACAGGGGTGTGCTAGACCCCCATCCACGGGGTACACTTGCCCCAGGAGGCAGCCTGCAGACTCGGCTTCCTGGATGGGCCCACAAGTCAGACTCTGACTACGGGGAAGAAGACAGCAAGTTCTTCTTTGACCCCAACACACGGGACACACTGACATACCAGCAGCTCAGGGAGCGTTGCGTCCTGGATGAGGACACGGGTCTGAGACTGCTGTCACTTTCCGAGGACGCAGCCCTGGAGGTAGATGAGCACACGGCAGTGGCACTGAGGGCGATGAAGGTGCCTGTGAGCACAGGTCGGTTCCAGGGACACAGCGTGTCTCTCTGGGACCTACTGCACTCGGAGTATGTGGCTCCTGATAAGCGGAGGGAGCTGGCAGCGCTCTGTCAGTCAGGCAGGGCCACGGCACTGCGGCAGGCAGGCAGTGCTCTCGTGGCCCTGGTGGAGGCAGCTGACAGCCACTGCCGCAGACCACCTTCAAAGGCCTCGGAAGCAGGTGTCCGCCCGCGACCTCTTTCGGTCTCAGCTGATCGACAAGAAGACGCTAGACGAGCTGAGTCAAGGGATGAGGACTGTGCAGGAGGTGACAGAGATGGACAGTGTGAAGCGCTTCCTGGAGGGCTGCAACTTCATCGCTGGTGTCCTCCTGCAGAGCACCCAGGAGAAGATGAGCATCTCAGAGGCCTTGAGGAGGCGCCTCCTGCGGCCGGGCACAGCCCTGGTGCTGCTGGAGGCCCAGGCCGCCACTGGTTTTCTCATTGACCCTGTGCACAACCGTAGACTCACCGTGCAGGACGATTTGCCCAAGGGTTGTTTGGAAAAGAGACCTACCAGAAACTGCTGTCAGCTGAGCGCCGTCACCGGCTACACCGACCCCTACACCGGCGAGCAGATCTCCCTGTTCCAGGCCATGAAGAAGGAGCTGATCGTGCGTGACCACGGCATCCGCCTGCTGGAGGCCCAGATCGCCACAGGCGGCATCATTGACCCCGTGCACAGCCACCGCGTGCCGTGGGACGTGGCCTACCAGCGCGGCTACTTCGACGAGGAGATGAACCGCGTGCTGGCAGACCCGAGCGACGACACCAAGGGCTTCTTCGACCCCAACACGCACGAGAACCTCACCTACCTGCAGCTGCTTGAGCGCTGTGTGCGCGACCCGACACTGGGCTGTTCCTGCTGCAGGTGGTGAAGAAGGGAGAAGAGTACAGGTACATTGATGATGCTACCAGGAGGGCGCTGCAGGCTGCACACACAACAGTACATGTGGGCAGGTTTGCCCAGCAGAAAGTGTCCGTCTGGGAACTGCTGTCCTCTCCGGTACTTCACTGAGGAGAGAGAAAGCAAGGGCTGGCACAGGACTACAGAGCACAAAGGCTGAGCCTGGAGCAGCTAATAGAGATCATCATGGTGGCTGTGGAGGAAACAGAAAAGAAGAGCAGTGTCATCAAGGTGGCAGGCACAGGTGGGGAGGTGACTGCTGCTGAGCTCTTCAACTCTGGGATCATCGATAAGAAGGCTTTGGATGGTCTGCACGCAGGAACCAGTAAGCAGCAGGACCTCAGCCAGCAGGCCCAGGTGAAGACCTATCTGGAAGGCAGCGGCTGCATTGCTGGGGTGACTACACCCTCCACCCAGGAGGTGATGAGCTTCTCTGAGGCCAGTAGAAAGGCCTCATCCCAGCAGGGCTGGCGGTCCAACTGCTGGAGGCACAGGCAGCCACTGGCTTCCTGCTGGACCCCCACAGCCACCAGAAGCTGTCTGTGGATGAGGCTGTGGCTAAGGGCCTAGTGGAAGAGGAGCTGCGGGAAAGACTCCTGGATGCAGCGTAAGGCAGCCCAGGGCTTTGAAGACCCGGCCACAGGAGACAAGCTGTCCCTGCACCAGGCCATGGAGAAGAGGCTGGTCAAGAGGGAAGACGCACTTAGACTGCTGGAGGTACAGGTGGCTGCAGGGGCGCCCTGGATCCATGGCACCACCACCGGCTCCCACTGGACATGGCCTACAAACGTGGATGTCTGACCCAAGACACATACATGCTGGTGGCTGATCAAACGCACATGAACAAACGCTTTCTAGACCCCAACACGCGGGAGAAGGTTACGTATCGGGAGCTGCAAGAGAGGAGCCATCGGGATGAGGCAACAGGATGGACACTGCTGCCACTCGACCCGGGAGCGGGGGAGAGCAGACACATTGATGAGGTGACGAGAAGGGCACTGGAGGCAGAGCACGTGGATGTGCAGGTGGGGAGGTACAGGGGAAAGAAACCATCAGTGTGGGAGCTGCTGAACTCAGAGTATGTGACCGAGCAGGAGAAACTAGAACTGGTAAGACAGTATAAAGAGGACACGAAAAAATGCCCTAACAAAAGTGGTGCAGGTGATATTCATGATGATCGAAGAGAGGGAGAAGAAACAAAAGACTCAGTGGTTCCGAGGCCTCCGCAAGCAAGTCACTGCTGCTGAACTCTGGGAGTCGGGCATCATATCCAAAGACGACTCCAAGGCCTGGAAGATGGCAGCTGCGGCGTGCAAGATATCCGCAAACAGGAGGGCGTCCGAAAATACCTGGAAGGGACCAGCAGCATCGCTGGGCGTGCTGGTGCCCTCCAGGGACCGCCCGGCAGCAGGAGAAGATGAGCATCTACCAGGCCATGTGGAAGGGCGTCCCTGCGGCCCGGCACGGCCCTGGTGCTGCTGGAGGCCCAGGCCGCCACGGGCTTCGCCATCGACCCGCGCACGACCGCCGGCTGTCGGTGGAGGAGGCCGTGGCCGCTGGCGTGGTGGGCGGCGAGATCCGCGACAAGCTGCTGTCGGGCCGAGCGCCGCCGTCACCGGCTACACCGACCCCTACACCGGGCGAGCAGATCTCCCTGTTCCAGGCCATGAAGAAGGAGCTGATCGTGCGCGACCACGGCATCCGCCTGCTGGAGGCCCAGATCGCCACGGGCGGCATCGTGGACCCCGCTGCACAGCCACCGCGGCCCGTGGGCGTGGCCTACCAGCGCGGCTACTCGACGAGGAGATGAGCCGCGTGCTGGCGGACCCGGGCGACGACACCAAGGGCTTCTTCGACCCCAACACGCACGAGAACCTCACCTACCTGCAGCTGCTGCGGCGCATGCGGCGCGACCCGACACGGGGCTGTACATGCTGCAGCTGGTCGGCCCGCGCCGGCCCTGCACCAGCTGAGCGAGGAGCTGCGAGCCGCCCTGCGCCAGGCGCCGCGTGATCGTGGGCGCTGGCGCCCTGCGGGCCAGAGCCTGTCGGTGTGGGAGCTCCTCTTCTACCGAGAGGTGTCCGAGGACCTGCGCCAGGACCTGCTGCGGGGCTTCCGGGCGGGTACCCTCAGCGTGCAGGACGTGGGGCGCCTCCCTGGCCTCGCAGCTGGCCCGGAGCGAGGAGCGCGCGCCGCACCGGCCCCGCGGACCCCGGGAGGCGCTGCAGGCCGCCACCATGGAGGTGAAGGTGGGCAGGCTGCGCGGGCCGGGCGGTGCCCGTGTGGGACGTGCTGGCGCCTGGCTACCTGAGCGAGCCCAAGCGAGAGCAGCTGCTGGCCCAGTTTCGGGCGGGGACCCTGGGCCTGCCCGCACTGACCCGCCGGCTGACCACCATCATCGAGGAGGCCGAGGAGGTGGCCCTCACGCGTCCGGGAAGGAGGCGGCCCAACGCCCCGGGACCGGCTCCAGCAGGACGAGGCCTCCCGCGGTCCCGAGGCGCAGGCCAACGGCCACCCGGACCCTTCCCGGCCGATGCCGCTGACGCCGCCGACGCCCGGCGCCGCCAGGAGCAGGCCCTGCGTGCCGCCACCATGCACGCGCGTGGGGCTGTTCCAGGGGCAGGCGGTGGCCCTGTGGGACGCCCTCTTCTCCTCCTCACGTGAGCCCGGCACGCCGCGACGAGCTGCTGGCCCAGCACGCGCCGGTAGCCTGGGCCTGCCCGCCCCTGGAGGCCGCCCTCACGCGGCTCATCGAGGAGTCGGAGGCGCGCCTGAGCACGGTGAGCTTCGCGGCCTGCGCCGCCAGGTGACCGCCAGCCAGCTGGTCACGCCGGGCATCCTGGACGGGGACACCCTGCGCTGCCTGGCCCAGGGCACCAAGAGCCTGCAAGAGGTGACCGAGATGGACTCGGTGCGGCGCTACCTGGAAGGGACCAGCTGCATCGCGGGCGTGCTGGTGCCCTCCAGGGACCGCCCGGCAGCAGGAGAAGATGAGCATCTACCAGGCCATGTGGAAGGGCGTCCTGCGCCCGGCACGGCCCTGGTGCTGCTGGAGGCCCAGGCCGCCACGGGCTTCGCCATCGACCCGCGGCACGACCGCCGGCTGTCGGTGGAGGAGGCCGTGGGCCGCGGGCGTGGTGGGCGGCGAGATCCGCGACAAGCTGCTGTCGGCCGAGCGCGCCGTCACCGGCTACACCGACCCCCTACACCGGCGAGCAGATCTCCCTGTTCCAGGCCATGAAGAAGGAGCTGATCGGGCGCGACCACGGCATCCGCCTGCTGGAGGCCCAGATCGCCACGGGCGGCATCGTGGACCCCGTGGCACAGCCACCGCGTGCCGTGGACGTGGCCTACCAGCGCGCTACTTCGACGAGGAGATGAGCCGCGTGCTGGCGGACCCGGGCGACGACACCAAAAAGGGCTTCTTCGACCCCAACACGCACGAGAACCTCACCTACCTGCAGCTGCTGCGGCGCTGCGTGCGCGACCCCCGACACGGGGCTGTACATGCTGCAGCTGGCCGGCCCGCGCCGGCCCTGCACCAGCTGAGCGAGGAGCTGCGAGCCGCCCTGCGCCAGGCGCAACGTGACCGTGGCGCTGGCGCCCTGCGGGCCAGAGCCTGTCGGTGTGGGAGCTCCTCTTCTACCGAGAGGTGTCCGAGGACCTGCGCCAGGACCTGCTGCGGGGCTTCCGGGCGGGTACCCTCAGCGTGCAGGACGTGGGCGCCTCCCCTGGCCTCGCAGCTGGCCCGGAGCGAGGAGGCGCGGCCGCACTCGCCCCGGGCGGACCCTCCCGGAGGCGCTGCAGGCCGCCACCATGGAGGTGAAGGTGGGCAGGCTGCGCGGGCCGGGCGGTGCCCGTGTGGGACGTGCTGGCGCCTGGCTACCTGAGCGAGCCCAAGCGAGAGCAGCTGCTGGCCCAGTTTCGGGCGGGGACCCTGGGCCTGCCCGCACTGACCCGCCGGCTGACCACCATCATCGAGGAGGCCGAGGAGGTGGCCCTCACGCGGTCCGGGAAGGAGGCGGCCCAACGCCCCGGGGACCGGCTCCAGCAGGACGAGGCCTCCCGCGGTCCCGGAGGCGCAGGCCAACGGCCACCCGGACCCTTCCCGGCCGATGCCGCTGACGCCGCCGACGCCCGGCGCCGCCAGGAGCAGGCCCCTGCGTGCCGCCACCATGCACGCGGCGCTGGGGCTGTTCCAGGGGCAGGCGGTGGCCCTGTGGGACGCCCTCTTCTCCTCCTACGTGAGCCCGGCACGCCGCGACGAGCTGCTGGCCCAGCACGCGGCCGGTAGCCTGGGCCTGCCCGCCTGGAGGCCGCCCTCACGCTGCTCATCGAGGAGTCGGAGGCGCCGCCTGAGCACGGTGAGCTTCCGCGGCCTGCGCCGCCAGGTGACCGCCAGCCAGCTGGTCACGCCGGGCATCCTGGACGGGGACACCCTGCGCGGCCTGGCCCAGGGCACCAAGAGCCTGCAAGAGGTGACCGAGATGGACTCGGTGCGGCGCTACCTGGAAGGGACCAGCTGCATCGCGGCGTGCTGGTGCCCTCCAGGGACCGCCCGGGCAGCAGGAGAAGATGAGCATCTACCAGGCCATGTGGAAGGGCGTCCTGCGGCCCGGCACGGCCCTGGTGCTGCTGGAGGCCCAGGCCGCCACGGGCTTCGCCATCGACCCGTGCACGACCGCCGGCTGTCGGTGGAGGAGGCCGTGGCGCTGGCGTGGTGGGCGGCGAGATCCGCGACAAGCTGCTGTCGGCCGAAGGCGCCCGTCACCGGCTACACCGAACCCTACACCGGCGAGCAGATCTCCCTGTTCCAGGCCATGAAGAAGGAGCTGATCGTGCGCGACCACGGCATCCGCCTGCTGGAGGCCCAGATCGCCACGGGCGGCATCGTGGACCCCGTGCACAGCCACCGCGTGCCCGTGGGCGTGGCCTACCAGCGCGGCTACTGACGAGGAGATGAGCCGCGTGCTGGCGGACCCGGGCGACGACACCAAGGGCTTCTTCGACCCCAACACGCACGAGAACCTCACCTACCTGCAGCTGCTGCGGGCGCTGCGCGCGACCCCGACACGGGGCTGTACATGCTGCAGCTGGCCGGCCGCGCTCGCCCTGCACCAGCTGAGCGAGGAGCTGCGAGCCGCCCTGCGCCAGGCGCTGTGACCGTGGCGCTGGCGCCCTGCGGGGCCAGAGCCTGTCGGTGTGGGAGCTCCTCTTCTACCGAGAGGTGTCCGAGGACCTGCGCCAGGACCTGCTGCGGGGCTTCCGGGCGGGTACCCTCAGCGTGCAGGACGTGGGCGCCTCCCTGGCCTCGCAGCTGGCCCGGAGCGGAGGAGGCGCGGCCGCACCTGCCCCGGCGGACCCCGGAGGCGCTGCAGGCCGCCACCATGGAGGTGAAGGTGGGCAGGC
Organism: Cryptotis parvus; assembly: GCA_021461705.1. Lineage (NCBI taxonomy): Eukaryota > Metazoa > Chordata > Mammalia > Eulipotyphla > Soricidae > Cryptotis > Cryptotis parvus. Next base: position 126,908 of record JAJIBD010003533.1, read on the forward strand.
TGCGCGGGCCGGCGGTGCCCGTGTGGGACGTGCTGGCGTCTGGCTACCTGAGCGAGCCCAAGCGAGAGCAGCTGCTGGCCCAGTTTCGGGGCGGGGACCCTGGGCCTGCCCGCACTGACCCGCCGGCTGACCACCATCATCGAGGAGGCCGAGGAGGTGGCCCTCACGCGGTCCGGGAAGGAGGCGGCCCAACGCCCGGGACCGGCTCCAGCAGGACGAGGCCTCCGCGGTCCCGAGGCGCAGGCCAACGGCCACCCGGACCCTTCCCGGCCGATGCCGCTGACGCCGCCGACGCCCGGCGCCGCCAGGAGCAGGCCCTGCGTGCCGCCACCATGCACGTGGCGCGTGGGGCTGTTCCAGGGGGCGGCGGGCCCTGTGGGACGTCCTTCTTCTCCTCCCTACGTGAGCCCGGCACGCCGCGACGAGCTGCTGGCCCAGCACGCGCCGGTAGCCTGGGCCTGCCCGCCCTGGAGGCCGCCCTCACGCGGCTCATCGAGGAGTCGGAGGCGCGCCTGAGCACGGTGAGCTTCCGCGGCCTGCGCCGCCAGGTGACCGCCAGCCAGCTGGTCACGTCGGGCATCCTGGACGGGGACACCCTGGCGCGGCCTGGCCCAGGGCACCAAGAGCCTGCAAGAGGTGACCGAGATGGACTCGGTGCGGCGCTACCTGGAAGGGACCAGCTGCATCGCGGGCGTGCTGGTGCCCTCCAGGGACCGGCCCGGGCAGCAGGAGAAGATGAGCATCTACCAGGCCATGTGGAAGGGCGTCCTGCGGCCCGGCACGGCCCTGGTGCTGCTGGAGGCCCAGGCCGCCACGGGCTTCGTCATCGACCCGCACGACCGCCGGCTGTCGGTGGAGGAGGCCGTGGCCGTGGCGTGGTGGGCGGCGAGATCCGCGACAAGCTGCTGTCGGCCGAGCGTGCCGTCACCGGCACACCGACCCCTACACCGGCGAGCAGATCTCCCTGTTCCAGGCCATGAAGAAGGAGCTGATCGTGCGCGACCCACGGCATCCGCCTGCTGGAGGCCCAGATCGCCACGGGCGGCATCGTGGACCCGTGCACAGCCACCGCGCGTGCCGTGGACGTGGCCTACCAGCGCGGCTACTTCGACGAGGAGATGAGCCGCGTGCTGGCGGACCCGGGCGAGCGACACCAAGGGCTTCTTCGACCCCAACACGCACGAGAACCTCACCTACCTGCAGCTGCTGCGGCGCTGTGCGCGACCCGACACGGGGCTGTACATGCTGCAGCTGGCCGGCCCGCGCTCGGCCCTGCACCAGCTGAGCGAGGAGCTGCGAGCCGCCCTGCGCCAGGCGCGTGGACCGTGGGCGCTGGCGCCCCTGCGGGGCCAGAGCCTGTCGGTGTGGGAGCTCCTCTTCTACCGAGAGGTGTCCGAGGACCTGCGCCAGGACCTGCTGCGGGGCTTCCGGGCGGGTACCCTCAGCGTGCAGGGCGTGGGGCGCCTCCCTGGCCTCGCAGCTGGCCCGGAGCGAGGAGGCGCGGCCGCACCCGCCCCGGCGGACCCCCGGGAGGCGCTGCAGGCCGCCACCATGGAGGTGAAGGTGGGCAGGCTGCGCGGGCCGGCGGTGCCCGTGTGGGACGTGCTGGCGTCTGGCTACCTGAGCGAGCCCAAGCGAGAGCAGCTGCTGGCCCAGTTTCGGGCGGGGACCCTGGGCCTGCCCGCACTGACCCGCCGGCTGACCACCATCATCGAGGAGGCCGAGGAGGTGGCCCTCACGCGGTCCGGGAAGGAGGCGGCCCAACGCCCGGGGACCGGCTCCAGCAGGACGAGGCCTCCCGCGGTCCCGAGGCGCAGGCCAACGGCCACCGGACCCTTCCCGGGCCGATGCCGCTGACGCCGCCCGACGCCCGGCGCCGCCAGGAGCAGGCCCCTGCGTGCCGCCACCATGCACGTGCGCGTGGGGCTGTTCCAGGGGCAGGCGGTGGCCCTGTGGGACGTCCTCTTCTCCTCCTACGTGAGCCCGGCACGCCGCGACGAGCTGCTGGCCCAGCACGCGGCCGGTAGCCTGGGCCTGCCCGCCCTGGAGGCCGCCCTCACGCGGCTCATCGAGGAGTCGGAGGCGCGCCTGAGCACGGTGAGCTTCCGCGGGCCTGCGCCGCCAGGTGACCGCCAGCCAGCTGGTCACGTCGGGCATCCTGGACGGGGACACCCTGCGCGGCCTGGCCCAGGGCACCAAGAGCCTGCAAGAGGTGACCGAGATGGACTCGGTGCGGCGCTACCTGGAAGGGACCAGCTGCATCGCGGGCGTGCTGGTGCCCTCCAGGGACCGGCCGGGCAGCAGGAGAAGATGAGCATCTACCAGGCCATGTGGAAGGGCGTCCCTGCGGCCCGGCACGGCCCTGGTGCTGCTGGAGGCCCAGGCCGCCACGGGCTTCGTCATCGACCCCGTGCACGACCGCCGGCTGTCGGTGGAGGAGGCCGTGGCCGCGGGCGTGGTGGGCGGCGAGATCCGCGACAAGCTGCTGTCGGCCGAGCGCCGTCACCGGCTACACCGACCCCTACACCGGTGAGCAGATCTCCCTGTTCCAGGCCATGAAGAAAGAGCTGATCGTGCGCGACCACGGCATCCGCCTGCTGGAGGCCCAGATCGCCACGGGCGGCATCGTGGACCCCGTGCACAGCCACCGCGTGCCCGTGGACGTGGCCTACCAGCGCGGCTACTTCGACGAGGAGATGAGCCGCGTGCTGGCGGACCCGGGCGACGACACCAAGGGCTTCTTCGACCCCAACACGCACGAGAACCTCACCTACATGCAGCTACTGGATCGTTGTGTGCGTGACCCTGAGACCGGCCTCCTCTTTCTTTCCCTCTCCTAACTTACGTAATTCCACCTTCTGTTTGTCCAGGATTCATTTTTTTCGGCCTCTTTTTGTCAAGTTGTGATTGTTTTCATTCTAGTTTTTGGCCTCTGTTGCCTTCTAAAACCTACATCTTTGTCATGTTGCAATTATAGTGATTCCTGAATTCTAATGCCTCTGCTCTGCTTTATCATGGTGTTTACTATATGATGTGTTCGGCCTCTGCCCAGGACTTTAAGGACTTCTCTGTTCCTTGTACTCCTAGTGATATGTGGATTTTACCCTCTCCTTTTTGTCTTGTGTCTTGTCACCTTTTTCTCAACACTGCCTGTCTTCAGGCATGTCACGTGTTTTAGTCTCCCTTCTTTCTGCTACAAGCATAGTCACTCTGCTAGGGACCACCCTCAGTAATGCTCTATGACCTCAGAACATCCACGTCATTCTAGGATGAGTTTTCCCTCTTAGGCATGTGAAACTCTGCTGAAACTTGCATGGCCTTTGCGGGCTTGAGAGTTTTTGGTCTAGCCACTGGGCTGCCTCTCCATTTCCTGCATCCCAGTTTGCCCGTATGGATGTAGTCACCACTGTGTGCACCTATAGATCTGCATCTGGTTCTGGCACAAAGATGCCAAATGACTGTGGCAGCTTGCTGGGTGCAAACGCATGTGAGGGATGGTCATACAGTCTGAGCGCAGGTATGCACACCCCACATCCATCTGAGCTTGAAACTGAAGGGAAAAAGTCTTTATGGAGTGCCAGCCCTGGTTCGGGGGCCTTTGGACATGTCTCGACACCTTCTTTTTTTTTTTGTATTGGGTCACACCCGGCAATGCTCAGGGGTTTCTCCTGTCTTTGCACTCAGGAATTACTCCTGGCGGTGCTCGGGGGACCATATGGGATGCCGGGGATCGAACCCGGGCCAGCATGGGCCGGCCACGTGCAAGGCAAATGCCGTACCCGCTGGGCTATCGCTCCGGCCCTCGACACCTTCTTATGCCCTCGCCATTCTTGCTCTTTCTAGCGCTATCCCTGTCCTATGCCTCTGTTCTTCCCAGGTAGAATATGTGGATGTCATTTGGGGTCCCTTCCATTTTCAGAGCCTGTCCAGTGCACATCTCACTCTCTTCCTCAGGTCAAAGGTGCTTGGCAGATCCAGAGTCAGACTGTGCTTCCAGAATACATGTTCATGCTCTGGCTAGTTATAGGAGCTTCTTGAGTCGGGGGGTCAGACCTTTCCAAGCCTCAGAGAGCTAGAAATCAGCCCTGCTAGACAGACCTAAATCCATGCCTTTAGAGGCTGGAGACCTGCGCCGTGAGCCAGAGCCACTTACCCAGACATGCAGTGCTGCAGTGGACTGTCCAGTGGTCAGCCTGCGTCTGATACTCCCCAGAGAAGGGCCTTACAGGGAAGATGGGATCATACAAACCAGGTTTTAGGGCTGAGCTGGCAGTTACAAAAACATCTTTCCTTGAATCTGCCTCCAAGTGGCCTTGGCTGAGGACAAGAAGGGCCGGGTAAGGGCCAAGGGCAGCCCCAGCACCAGCTGCTTGCCCCAAGACCCTGGGTTCAGGGTGCTCATGTCATCGGGTGGGTTTGAGTATCCTGAGCGAAAGGCGGGACGAGCATCTTCTCCAGGCGCTGTGTCCTCCAGCGAGCATGCGCTGCTTGTTCACTTCCCTGCAGTACTGACCAGTGTCCAAGGAGTGCACACTCTCCCCAGGCTGCTCATTGAGGGGCCTCCGCCACCTCATGAGCTACATGCCCAGCTGCTGACTGAAGGAGGGGACTTGATTCCTAGTCAGCAGGTGCCACAGTCTGAGCTGTGATTTGTTCCTTGAGTTCTCAAAACTACAACAAAAACAACCAAGGGTGTGATTTGATATGTGGTATCAATTTTATAAATGGCTGTGTTCAGTTTTTAAATTTTCCTCTATGGGACTGGAGCAATAGTACAGTAGGTAGGGCATTTGCCTTGCACTCAGCCGACCCGGGTTTGATCCCCAGCATCCCATATGATCCCCAAGCACCACCAGGAGTAACTCCTGAGCAAAGAGCCAGGAGTAACCCCTGAGTGTCGTTGGGTGTAACCCAAAAAGAACAAATTGTCTAAACAGCTGTCTACTAAGCAACACTATAATCAGGGTGGGCGGTCTCCCTGCAGCCCTCAGTGGCCAGGCCTGTGAGTTAATACCGGTAATGCCACATGGGCCCCCACCAGGCCATGAGTTGCTAGAGGCTGAACTTGGGTCTTTGCATATGCCTAGAATGTGCCCTGCCCTAACCACCTGGTATTATGATCAGGGACTGAGCACTGTGCCCCCAGATGCGTCTGTGGGAGTTTGATCCTGAGTCTCCCCATTGGTAACTGTTGGACAAGGTGTGGTGAGGCCAGAAGCAGGGGTCAGGCATGCCCCAGGGTGACCAAGAGGACCCTGCAGAGGACAGTGTGGGGGTGACCCCACCCTGATATCTCATTCCATGAGCTGTGGAATCTGCCCCTCTGGGGGATTTTGTTAGGACCCTACAAACAAGTCAAGCCTACTGTCCTTTTTCTGGGAGAATAATACTCCTTTATGTAAACAAGACTGGTTACTTTCTGTTATAAGTAACTTTACCTCCTTAAAGGGTGCTGAGCTCCCTAATTTGAGCTCCTAGACCCAATTTGAAGGTGGCTGTGGGGAGACTCCCCATTCCCACAAACAATTCTCAGGCTCCAGCCGGGGTTCTGACACTTTCCAAGAAGAGGCCAAGCCACAGGCCAAGGGTCTTGGGGCCTTGATGGCTGTTAGTTCAAGCAGAGCTACAAATTAGCTGTGCTAAAGACCCGCAGGGCCAGTGGCTGGAGAGCACACCCAGAGGACCCAGGGAGCCGTGACATGCAAAACCACTAAATGCTCACAGAAGGCCGAACTGAGGGCAGGGGCGGAGGGGCACATAAGGGAAGCATTTGTGCCCTTTCCAGGTGCCAGTCTTGCCTGGGCACTACCCAAGCCCAGTTGTGTGGGCGGCAGAGTCAGGCACCCTCACAAACTTGGCAGTGTGGGATGAGAGTTCCAAGAGGTCCAAGCCTCGGGCCACTGTGCTGGCCTTCCTGGCATCCACCTGCCGCCAGTGTTTCCAAACCACCCCACACAGACATCTTTTTCTCCTGCATTGTTAGGAAATTCCAAAGCTATGTGTAGCCCTCAGCTAGCATCTGTGGTTAGAAGAAAATGTGTATGAGAAATAGAGTCTGGCCACCTTGAGTACCGAACAGACACTGCTTAGAAGCAATGGCATGGCAAAAAATCAAAAGCAGCTTCCCAGGGACAGAGAGATACTACTGTCCTTGTGGTGCTGGTCTCCCATCCCTTCTACCCCAGGGTAGTTTTTATTTATTTTATTTTTTTAATTTAATTAATTTTTTTATTATTTCCCCCCAATATTATTACACCATTTTAGACATACAATTGCAAGATGCTCATGTAGAGTTTTGGTTCTACAGTGTTCCAACACCCATCCCTCCACCCAAACCCATCTCCCATCACCAATGTCCCCACCTCCCTCCCCTCCCACACCTCAACTACTTGGCGGTTTCTGTATGTCATTTCTCTCCTCTTTATCTCTCCCTCCCACCAAACTTTCCTGCTCTTCGTGGAATGCAGTGCATTAAAAGACATTACTGTTTCCACTATTTTAATGCACCGCGCGGCCGCTTGCGGCCGCATGACCTGGGCTCGAACTGGTTTTGCTCTGTTAATCTGGTCATGAGGCAATTTCCCAGAGTCCGGACAGCGAAAATGGTGGCTAGTGTGATGGGCGAGTCTCATCCAGCTGTTTCCGGGACCCCCAGGGCTATGGGCCCACTCCCAAAACCCATCTGCCCTCCTGGGGGCCCCATAGTCAGCTGGGCCCAGGGCCCAGCCTCCCCAGCCACTTGTGAGGCTCTTCATGCTATGGCTGATGGCCCCAGGGCAGCTCCTGGGCGGAGCCACCAGGCTCGACAAAATGGAGGGGGAATGGCCAACCCCTGACTCCATCTGACGAATTCCCAGGGTAGTTTTTAGTGTGGGTCCCTGAGTAACACCAAGAGTCACTCCTAAGCACAGAGCCAGTAATAGCCCCTGAACACTGCTGAGCGTGACCTCCCAAAATAAGTAAAAATAACAGTAGGAAGTATAAATTGTCTCCACACAAAAAACAAATGTTCTTTCCCAGTTTTAGCTGCTGTTGCCTGACAGCTGTGCACATCCCTTGCCCAGCTTAGCTGGCCAGAGAGACCACAGCCCTCATGAAGGAGCGCCAGCAGCCTCCTCCTGGTCCTGTCCTGACCCTTCTGCTGGCCCACGTTTCTGTTGCTCTTTTGACAAACTGCAATTTGACATTGACATGTGACATTTTTCACATGTTTTGAACTGAATAAAATGGAATGTCTAACAAATGACCACTTGACATATGCTGTCATTCAAGGGCCTCAGAAGAACCAAACAGCATGAACATGAGGCTTCACTGGCCAGCAGACAGCTGAGCGTGGACAGGTCCCTAACAAACAGTTCACAGGGGCAGCAATTTCAGGGAAAGTCCATGCACTCTGATGGGCAAGATGGCCATGTGCCACAGAGGAACAAACACTGCACATTCAGGGGACACGCATCGTCAGGACGGAGGCAGCGACAAAAGGCACGGCAGGCAATTTTCAGTAGGTGGTGAGGGAGGGCTCCACTGCCCCACGCCAACCCGCCAGGGCTCGAGGCTCCTGTAGCTGCTAAAGTGCATAGAATCACTTAAAGCCAAAAGAATAGAACAAGTGGCTTCTCCCACAGAAGGTGGTCACTTCCTGCCAACTGATGGAGCCAGGATTGACCAAAAGCAAGGTAGGTGTCTTAACCCTGGGACTGTCTCGCTAGCACAGTCCACTGCTCTTGCCCTCATGAGAGTCTGTCTAAATTTTCTCGGGGAAAAGAGAAAGACATGCAATGACAGAAGGTTTTTGGTTAGTCGAGTATAACACCCAGATGCCATAATTTGGGTCATTGTCATAGAGAATGGCTCCCCGCTCTCTTACCCCTGAGCACCACCAGGAATAATTCCTGAGTGCAGAATCAAGAGTAACCCCTGAGCATTGTCGGGTGTAACCCCCCCCAAAAAAAAAGAAAGTGGGGAAGTTGACACTGCTTTTGCTCGAATGTTCCCCTGGACAAGATTCCCCAGACGGTGCCACTGCCATTACAGGCCCACATGACATATGTCTGCCCAGTGGCAGGTGGCAGCTGCAGCACTACAGAGAAGCTGGCTGCCTTCCTAGAGCTCAAGTTTCAAATGTGAAGAAGATAAATAAGGCGAGAAAGGCCAGGGAAAAGGCAGGTTGGCAGGGGAGGGGGTCGGCTTGGAGGAGAGGTGACATTTGAGCTAAGTCGCTGAGCAGAGAGGACTGCAAGGATATTGGTGGAGCACATGCCAGCCAGGGGTGTGTCTGTGTGTGTGAGCAGCAAACAGTGCCGTGGCCAGTCCCGGGGTGAGGGCAGAGCAGGGCTGGGCAGCACAGCTGTCTTTCTTCATGCCACGGAGAGGCACCCCCAGATATCACCCCCATACCACTTTCAGATTCGGTATCCCCAACCTAGGAGAGCCACTTTGCTCACAATTAGGGTGGGTCAGCCCACAGTGCTACCAACTCCACTCCAGAAAAGCTCACAGCAGAGAGCGGCTCCCCACTGCCTCTCCTGCTGGAGCCCTGGGACCACCCTCCTTCCTCCCCACCAATGCAGAGAGGAGAGCAGGAAAGGTGGCAGGGCCATGGTGCGGGGAGCATTTGGGGCTTCCTCCTTATAGGGTCATTTGGGAGGAGCCATCTGCACAGGGAGAGGCAGCCCAAAAGTGTGATGGCAAGCATGCAGGGTCAAAGGAAGACCCAGAATCGCAAGGCAGGCTGTGGTCATGGATTAAGGGCCAGGCAGCCTATCAGTATCCCTTCTTGCCATGTTTGGTGGTGACGCTCCACATTCTCCCTTATTTTGAGGAGAGGGCTCACACCCGCCAATGCTCAGGGATTAATCCTGGTCCCACGCTCAAGAATTACTTGGGGCTGGAGCAATAGCACAGCGGGTAGGGCGTTTGCCTTGCTCGCGGCCGACCTGGGTTGGATCCCTGGCATCCCATATGCACCGCCTGAGCACCGCCAAGAGTAATTCCTGAGCAAAAAGCCAGGAGTAATCCCTGAACATTGCCGGGTGTGACCCAAAAAGCAAAAAAGAGAGAGGGAGAGGGGGGGGGGAGAGAGAGAGAGAGAGAGAGAGAGAGAGAGAGAGAGAGAGAGAGAGAGAGAGAGAGAGAGAGAGAATTACTCCTAGTTGGGCCGGAGTGATAGTAGAGCTGGTAGGGAGTTTGCTTTGCACAAAGCCAACCCCGGTTCGATCCCCAGAGTCCCACATGGCTCTCCGAGCAGGAGTGATTCCTGAGTGCAGAGCCAGGAGTAACCAACCCCTGAGCATCCCTGGGTGTGAACCAAAAGCCAAAAGAAAAAAATATATTCCTAGTTCTGCTGGGGAGCCATATGGAATGGCCCTATCCATTGTTCTATCTCCCTGACCCACCCTCCGCATCTTTTATTACGAGGATAGGACCGGCGGGAAGGCTGGAACCCCAAATGCTTGGGCAGTGGCGGCGGGCGCAGCAAGGGGTGCAGAGATTTAACCACGGTCCCGGTAGGGCTTCAGAGTGAGGGTGGCAGTAGTGTGGCGGGTTCCAGGAGTTGGGCAATGCTGATTCCCGGGTTCCCTGCCAGGCGCAAATCGCCCTCGGGTAGTTCTCTTTGGGCAGCTAGCCGCCGCCAGGAGCCGCCCAGTCGGCCCAAGCCCCTGGGAGGGGCCTCTGCGGTTTGGGCGTGTCTTGACTGTGTGGGCGTGGTCTGTGTGGGCGTGGCTCCCGCTGGGACTGTAACGAGATGGGTGCAAACACGCTGGGGAAGGGCGCAAACACGCTGGGGAAGGGCGCTGGCCTAGTGGGCGGGACGTTGGGCGGGCACAGGTCCTCTGGACGGGGTGGAGCTAGCGGGAGGCGCCCAGAAGGCGGGGCATGGGCGGGGCGAGCACAGTGGATTGGAAGGAGCATGGGCCCGCTGGGCGGGGCGTAGGCCTAGTGGGCGGGCTTGGGGCCTCTGGGCGGGGCTAAGACGTAGTGGGCGGGGCAAGGACAGGAGGGGCGGGGGCGGGCGCGGCCGTGGCCTCGCGCTGCCGGGCGGGGCGCGGACTCGGCCCACCCTAGGGAAGCGCCACTCCGGCTCCTGCCCGGGGAGGCGGCTCCGGAGGGGCGGGCCGGCTCCACCTCCGTGCTGCTGCGCGCCCGCGCCGCCCGATTCCCGCAGCCCGGGTGGCAGATCCCGGCGGCGGCGGCGGCGGCGGCGGCGGCGGCGGCGGCGGCCCGGCTGGCGTGAGCGTCTGGGTGCGGGCCAGCGCGCCGGAGCCGCGGGCAGGCGGGCGGAGGATAGCGCGGAGGGCGGCGGCTTGCGCCCTCCGAGGCCATGGCGGCCCCGGAGCCTGCGCCGAGGAGGGGCCGGGAGCGGGAGCGGGAGGACGAGAGTGAGGACGAGAGCGACATCCTGGAAGAGAGCCCGTGCGGCCGATGGCAGAAGCGGCGCGAGCAGGTGGGCGCGGGGCGGGGGCCCGGGAGGCCGCGCAGAGCTGTGCAGGCGCGCGGGGAGCTCCAGGCCTCATCCTTGGACAGGGTCTGGCGCAGGCGGCCCCTCTCTAGGCTGCTCCTTAGAACCCCCTCCCGAAGGAGGCTCCCCTTCTCCGAGGACTAGTTCCCTCCTAGGGCCGCCGCCCCATGGCCCTGGGCGCAGCCGTCTGTCCCTGGGCAGCCCCTGAAGCCCGATCCCAGTCCCCTGAGCCCCTGCCCTGGGCACCCTCCTCAGTCCACCCACCCACCCCTCTCCGCGCCCCCGCATCACATCAGCCCAGAGCGAGCTGGGGCCTGCCCAGCAGGAAGCGCCCCACCCTCTGCACGCATGAGCCAACAGGCACCTGCAACGCCCCCCACCAGGTGAACCAGGGCAACATGCCGGGGGTCCAGAGCACCTTCCTGGCCATGGACACGGAGGAGGGGGTGGAGGTGGTGTGGAACGAGCTGCACTTCGGAGACAGGAAGGCCTTCGCTGCCCACGAGGTGAGACCCGCTTCCCGCCCCACCCTGTGCCAGCGCCCCTCCCATGACCTCGCACCCCTCTGCAGGAAAAGATCCAGACCATGTTTGAGCAGCTGGTGCTGGTGGATCACCCCAACATCGTCAAGCTGCACAAGTACTGGCTGGACGCCCGGAGGCTCGCGCCCGGGTGAGCTGGGCAGAGACTGGTGGGGGGTGGGGAGTGCCTCTCGCCCGGGGCCAGGTCTCCAACCCAGCTGCCCGCAGGTCATCTTCATCACCGAGTACGTGTCCTCAGGGAGCCTCAAGCAGTTCCTCAAAAAAGACTAAGAAGAACCACAAGGCCATGAATGCCCGGGTATGAGAGTTGGGCCTAGGGCTGGGACAGAGGTGGCAGGTGGGAGGGCACCAGGTGGTTTGCAGCAGAACCCGGGTTGCAGTACGGAGGCACGGGGTTGGCATCTGGCCTCTGCCTCTCCTCTCATCTACCGCCTCCCTGTCTCCAGGCCTGGAAGCGCTGGTGCACACAAATCCTGTCAGCGCTTAGGTGAGGACAGTTCTCCCAAGGACACTCCCAGCACCCCAGCATGTGTGGTGCCCCTGCCTGAGCCCCACCTCCCAGCACCCAGCACCTGCCTTCCCGAGCCCTGATCCAAACTTCTGCCCTCAGCTTTCTGCACGCCTGCAGCCCGCCCATCATCCACGGGAACCTAACCAGTGACACCATCTTTATCCAGCACAACGGCCTCATCAAGATCGGCTCTGGTGCTGGGTGGAGGGGTGGGATGGGGGGTGGGGGGGTGGGCGGTCCGGGCCAGACCCTGGAGCCCAGCTGGGGAGCCTCAGCAGCCTGACTAAGCTCTTCCCCCTGCAGTGTGGCACCGCATCTTCTCCAATGGTACATATGGGCCTGTGGAGGGTGGGGGAACCGGGACCTCCTCAGCCTGCTTAGCCCGGCTCTCTCCACAGCACTTCCTGACGACCTCCGGAGCCCCATCCTAGCAGAGCAGGAAGAGCAGCGGAACCTGCACTTCTTCCCTCCCGAATATGGGGGGTGAGTAGGGGGTAACCTGTGCCCCACCCGACCCTGCTGGGCACCTCCCCACACACTTAACCCTTTCAGAAGTGGCTGACCGGACGGCCGTGGACATCTTCTCTTTCGGGATGTGTGCGCTGGAGGTACCGGCCCGGGCCTGCACCCCAGGGGGCGCCCCTGCACTTGTCAGCTCTTTCCTCCTGACCCTGCGCTGCTCCCCAGATGGCCGTCCTGGAGATCCAGGCTAATGGGGACACACGAGTCACCGAGGAGGCAATTGCTCGAGCCAGGCACTCACTGAGTGATGCCAACATGCGGGTGAGCATGTGCCCTGCCTCCAGAGTTCCCCTATGTGCGGGCCTGTCTCACCTCAGCTGTGTCTCACCTCAGCTGTGGAGCCTTTCAGGCATGGCACTGCCTCAGGGCAGGCAGCCCGAGGAGGTGCCCTGTTCACTCAGGCCACTGTCCGGCACGTCTCACAGACAGACTGAGGCTACAGGGGGCCGCTGCGTGCTTGGGCAAGGCTTGGAGGGAGCAGCGGCAGTGCTGGAGCCGGGCCAGCTGGCTGCAGTCCAGGGGCAGGCCAGCGGGGATGGGGTCCACCAGTGAGGGTGCTGTGGGTGAGCGGGATGGAAGCCCTGGAGGAACGGAGGGGATGACTGGGGCAGGCGGGGGCTGAGTCAGGACCCCAGCATCTCCCACAGTCTGCAGAAGGGCAGCGGGGGTCTGGGCTGTGGTTCCGGGTCGGCTGTGGCCCCTCAGCAGATTGGGTCTGGGACTCTGGCTGACATTCAGGCATCCCCGTACTCTCTGGGGCAGTTTCAGGGGAAACTTCCCCTGTCTTAGGGGAAGCAGGGAGCATCTTCACACACTCGGGGGGGTGGCAGAGCAGAGGCCTCCATGCGTCTGTGTGCCCTGACCCCAGGAGTTCATCCTGTCCTGCCTGGCCCGGGACCCTGCGCACCGACCTTCTGCCCACAACCTTCTGTTCCACGGGTGCTGTTTGAGGTGCATTCACTGAAGCTCCTGGCCGCCCACTGCTTCATCCAGCACCAGTGTAAGGGCTGGTGGGCGGGTGGGCTGTGGAGGGGCTGCCACCGCCACACCCCCTGCCCCTGACCTCCCTGAGGCCCACAGACCTCATGCCTGAGAACGTGGTAGAGGAGAAGACGAAGGCCATGGACCTTCACGCTGTCCTGGCGGAGATCCCACGGCCCCCACGACCCCCTCTGCAGTGGCGGTGAGTGGCCCTGCCGGCCTCCCCAGGGCCTGCCCTTCCCACCTGGGCCCCCTCACCTCACTGCTTGCCTGAGCCAGGTACTCGGAGGTGTCCTTCCTGGAGCTGGACAAGTTCCTGGAGGATGTCAGGTGAGCATGGCACGAGGTTGGGGGAGTGGGCAAAGGCAGACCTGAGCCCCCAGCTACCTCTGGTGTGCCCCCAGAAATGGGATCTACCCCTGATGAACTTTGCTGACGCTCGGCCCCTGGGGCTGCCCGGGTACTGGCCCCACCGCCAGAGGAGTCCCAGAAAGCCAAAACCCCGACACCGGAGCCTTTTGACTCGGAGACCAGGAAGGTGAGCCCCACGCCTGCTGCACTAGCCGGGTGCTGCCTAGCCTAATGTGCATTTTACCTCCAGCTGCCAGCGGCTAGGGCTTGGTATGGGCAACCTCCATGCCCCCAGCTGACCCCTCTCCTGACCTCCTCACCCACCAGGCTCCACCCCATGCACTCCCAGCCCTGGGCTCACTCCCGCTGTGACTGTCCAGCAAGGGTGTTGTGTCCCTCAGGCATTCGCTCCCCAGGTCTTACTCGCAGGCTCCTATCTCCTTCCCATTCCGCACCCTGGACCCAGAGGCTCTGGCCTAGGCATGCCCCTAAGCACCGGAGCTGCCCGCTGGCCTCCTTCCTCTTGCCCCTTTCCACAGGGCAGCAGGAGTCTGTTATCCCACAAGGGAAGCTGCACCAGGGCCCACTGGCCACCTGCCCTGCCCTGGCACATTCTTGCCTGCCCCCTTCCTGCAGCCCCTCCTTGTCCAGGTTGATCGCCACCTCGGGAAGCGTCCCTGGCTTCCTTTCTAGGCCTTCCCTAGAGGTCGCCCTGGTGTGCCATTCCCCCATCCCTTGGGCAACTACAGCTGCTGCCCGTGGCTAAGTTCCAACCTTTGTGGGTGACCTCAGCCTGCCGCCACCCCACCCCACTCAGGTGATCCACATGCAGTGTAACCTGGAGAGAAGCGAGGACAAGGCACGCTGGCATGTGAGTGGGGCGGGGCTGGGGGAGGCGGGAGGTGGGGGCCAGGTGGGCCCCACAGCTCACCTTGCCCGCTGCCTCCCCAGCTCACTCTGCTTCTAGTACTGGAGGACCGGCTGCACCGGCAACTCACTTACGATCTGCTTCCAAGTAGGCCTGATGGTGGCTGGAGGGTGGGGTGGCTGAAGGGAGAGACCCTCACAGTGGTGGGCTGGCCCTGGGGAGAAGGGCCCCTGGGTCTGGGGGTGGGGTCTATGAGGGCAGGACTTCTGATGGGGGGTGGGCCCCGACTATGATGGGCAGGCCCTGGGTCTGGGGGCAGGGCCCCAGCTGTGATGGGTGGAGCTTGGGGCAGCCTCCTGGGTATGGTGGACAAGAGCCCTGGGAGCCTTGCTTGGTGGCCATGGGCAGGGATTCCACTGGCTGGCCACAATCTCCTTGTCCTTGTCTCAGCCGACAGTGCCCCGGACCTGGCTGCTGAGCTGCGTCCACTACGGCTTCCTCCACGAGGTGTGTGAGCAGGCCCCAAAGGTTGGGAGCAGGCAGGTGGGCCTCATCCTGCTGGCCTTTCACATCTCTCCCCAATCCCTCACAGGACGACCGGACCAAGCTGGCCACTTTCCTGGAGAGCATGTTCCTCAAGTACCGGGGTGCTCAGCCCTGACCATGGCCCCTAGCCCAAGAGGGAAGCCCTGGCCACCCACTGGGATGCTTAGCTTTGGCACAGGACAGGGTTAGGGAGACAAAGTCTGCCTTATGCCTGGGAAAGGCTAGTGTGGGGGCTCTGCCTTCCGCAGCTTCCAAGGAGTGGGGTCCAGGGAGGGCTGTGGGGGCGGGCAGAACGGTTAGGCACCACCTGTCCTAGGATCGGTGTTGCAGCCCAGCTTGGATCTTGCAGCTCCCCACCCTACGGCCTCCACTGGAGATGTGGAGATGTCCCCCTTCAGACTACCTGGCCAGTGACTGGGCCTTGAGCTCAGGGCCACCCTGCAGGGAGCCCCACCGTGAAGAGGCTCTGCTGAGATAGGTCAGTCCCCAGGAGTTGCTGGCCACAAACTCAGGCCAGCAACCCCATCATATCCCCTGCAAAAGTGCCCACAAGTGCTGGGCTCTGAGCAGGGCTTGGCCAGCTGAAGTGGTGTCTGACCAGATATGCAGACACCCAGGAAGCTCGAGTCTCAGCCCATGTGATTCCTGCACCCCCACCCCCACCACCACCATCACCAGGAGCCCCTCTGACTTCTCCCAGACCCAAGGCCAGGCCCTGCTGCCCCTGCTTAAGACACCCCTTGGGCGGTACAGTCAGAGCCCTTCACGGGCTCCGCAGGCTCCCCACTGAGCCTCCCACCCTGGGCTGTCCACTTCGGAGCTGTCCGTTTCCAGCTCCATTCCTCACTCACTGGTTCTCTCTGACCACCTCCACTTCATTTGAAAAATCGCTGAAGACTTTTAAGCATTTTTACTTGCATGTGTAAATTTAGAGCATTTGGATTTCTTTGTGAGCACTTGGAGAATCAGTCCAAAGAGAAGCCCAGCGCTTTAGTTGTCTGCGCTGAAGAGGGGGACTGTAAGCTGCGGCAACCGACGCTCGCTCTCACGCTTGAGCGGCCCTGGCACAGGCCACACCAGTCTAAACTGCTGTTGGTGGGCCTTTGTTCCTCTCTGAGCGGCTGAACGGAAAATCCGTCTCTTGGCCGACAGATTTGGGGCGTATCTTGTGGTAGACGGCGCCCCCACTTTCTAAGGCTGTGTTCAGTCTTGGCTCACAGCCGCTTTTTCCTTCAAGACCTGCACCACCACGGTGAGCCTCCCTCATGGATGTCTGTGGTTTTGTGTGCCCAGAGTGTCCTGGGGTCAGGCTGGCTATCGGGAAAGTCTCTTCTCCAGCTACTTAATCATCTGCAGAACACTTTTTGCCATGTAAAGTGACAGTGACAGATTTAGGGGCACAAACATTGCTCCACCCGTCACCTCACCTCACCAAAACAAGCAAGCAAGGCCTATTAAATCACTAATAGTGGACTTCCTGCAGCGCCTGTTACCTTAGATTCCCGACACTACAACATGACTCCAGTGCTCGCACCTGGCCAGTAAGAGTACAAGCCTGGAGTCATGTGCATTTTCTAGCTGGATGCCCTGATGTTCAGGTGTTAGCTCTGCTTCATCTTAAACGGTTCAAGTGGAAAATGCACCAGAGGCTGTGATTAAACTGAACTTGAAAGTGTCAGCCCTACCACGGCCCTCACTGAGTCTTGCTTTGTCGAGGTTTTGATTTGTATCTCTGCAAAGTTAAATATATAAATATATTTGCTTTCTCCATATACACACATACAATTTAAAAAGTGGAAGGGGTATAGAGTTAGTACAGGAATTAAGCCACTTGCCTTGCACATGATCAACCTGGGTTTGTCCCTGGCACCACATATGGGAACCCAGTCACTGCTAGGAGTGATCCCTGAGCACAGAGCCAGGAGTAAGGCCTGAGTACTGCCAGGCATGGCCCCCCACCAAAAAAAAAAAAATGGAATGGGAGAAGTGTAGAGACAGTTCAAAGGGCTAGAATACACACTTTGCATGTGGGAGGGCAGAGACTGATTTACATGGTTCTCGGAATACTGCCAGAAGCAACCTCTGGGCACAGAAACAGGAGGAGCCCCAACACCACTGTGTTGGTCCAAACCTTCACCCACCCCCCATTCTGCAAAGAAAACAGTGGAATGTGCTTTTGAAGCCAATAATAAATGAATAATGCATGCAGCCTGCTCTGGTCCTCAAATTCAATTCTCTAGTTGTTTCCCCAGGCTTTGAGAAGTCCATTTCACAAAATGGATCTTCACTGGTTTATTGGGGAGGTGTTGTTTGTTTTTACATTAGGTGTCCCCTGACGGTGTCCTCAGGTCTCAGCCCCAGTCCCAACCTGTGGCAGAAATGTCACTACCAGTGATGTGCAGAATTGCTGGTTCACCATCACTGGGCTGGGCACAGGACGAGGTGCCCTCAGATCACACTGGCTTTCTTGCACAACTGTTTATTTGCTCTGGAGTTAATAATTGCCTTTTGTTTGTGGTTCGTTCCGTTTCCCTTCAGGTCTCATTGCTTTGTCCTGCCTTGAGCTTCCCACCAGGCTTGGGTTCACTGTGCCGGCTGCCAACCCCTCTCCATAGGGCCCCACTGTGTAGCTCTCTGCCTCCGTTGTCTGTTTTGACTTCAGCATGAGCCCACTCTTTTTTTTCTTTTACACAATAGAAAAGGCCTTTATTCGGGGTCACACAGACTCAGAACTTGTGAAACTGTTACCTAGTGCCTTGGTCACCGGAAGTACGTTGAATTGCACGGTCTTGCTGAGAGACTGACAATCGCCCATGGCGATGATGTTGCTGATGAGCACGTCCTGGAAATAGGGTGCTCCTTGGAGCCCTTATACTTCTGGACATAGTGGCCGTACTCCCAGCAAACAACAGTGATCCATTGCATCTTCATCTTGGTCACCATGTCAGACAGGATCCACCCCTCAGGTGGAGACAGTATCCAGAGCGATAGCCCAGCGGGTCAGGAGTTTGCCTTGCATGTGGCCGGCCTGTGGCGGCCGGGTTTGATCCCCGGCATCCCATATGGTCCCCGAGCACCATCAGGAGTAATTCCTGAGTGCAGAGCCAGGAGTAACCCGAGCGTCGCCGGGTGTGACCCAAAAAGCAAAAAAAAAAAGTGCTTCGCGATAGTGGAGCAATAGCACAGCGGGGAGGGTGTTTGCCTTGCACGTGGCCGACCCAAGTTCAATCCCTGTCATTCCATATGGTCCCCTGAGCACCGCTAAGAGTAATTCCTAGCAAAGAGCCAGGAGTAACCCCTGAGCATTGCAGGGTGTGACCCGAAAAAAAAAAAAAAAAAAAATACTTGTCAATTCAGGTGACCTCAGTGGCCCCTCTGGTGCCTGGAAGCCCAGATTGACTGAATATTTCCAAAACTCTGAGACAAATGATCACAGCTCAGAAATCAGGAAGCCCGGGGCCGGAGCGATAGCCCAGCGGGTAGGGCATTTGCCTTGCACACGGCCGGCCTGTGTCGGCCCAGGTTCGATCCCGGCATCCCACATGGTTCCCGAGCACCGCCAGGAGTGATTCCTGAGTGCAGAGCCAGGAGTAACCCCTGAGCATCGCTGGGTGTGACCCAAAAAAGCAAAAAAAAAAAAAAAAAAAAAATCAGGAAGCCGGGGCCGGATGGCAGGGATCAAACCTGGGATCAAACCTGGGTCAGCTGTGTGCAAGGCAAATGCCCTTCCACTGTACCATTGCTCCAGCCCCTGAACCCACATTCTTGAGCCCTTTTCTCCTTCATTCACCCTTCGTTGATCTCACAACAAACCTCTTCAAAGTTTCCTGAGAAAGTATGTGTGGGAAGCAATAGAGTTTGGCCCCAGCCCTTAGGCTCCCTCACACCTGCCTGTTAGTGTAAGTACAAAGTTGGGCTGGGTTGGCAGTTTCTCCTTCCCTGGGATCCTAAAGGCAGTGAATAACATTATTTTCTAGACCTAAGAGTTCCTTCGGTTTCCTGATTTTTTTTGGGGGTCACACCCAGCGACGCTCAGGGGTTACTCCTGGCTCTGCACTCAGGAATTACTCCTGGCAGTGCTGGGGGACCATATGGGATGCCAAGGATCAAACCTGGGTCGGCCAAGTGGAAGGCAAACGCCCTAACCGCCGTGCTATCACTCTGGCCCCGGCTTCCTGATTTCTGAGCTGTGATCATTTGTCTCAGAGTTTTGGAAATACTCAGGACTGTGTCTTTTTGTGTAGGGGGAAGATTTCTGCAGTGCTAGGGAATCCAGTGGCCATTGCCCACAGTACTTGTCCTGGTAGTATTGAGCTTGATGGTTAGGGGCTCAGGCCTAAGGATTCAGAGCTGCTGGGAGGCAGCTGGGCTACTTGGGGGAATGTGCTCAGTGTCTCGGACCCTTTCTAACCCTTTCCCCATCTTTCTGGCCCCTCCAAAATGCACTGAGAGGGACCAATACTCTTACTGTCCAGAGCTCCAGAACCTCAATTCTAAGCAACTTCCTGTCGATCCCTCCTTCTTTTTTTGTTCTTTTCTGTTGGATGACACAACCTAGCTAGCTTTGGACCTTAGCTGTTTAAGTTACTTACAGTTTAAGCTATTTACATGTCTTTAAGCAAGGATTCATGCTAAAGAGATCTTTCATTTGTAAATACTGATAGAGAGTGTGCAAGTTACAGGAGTCATTTTAACTCTGAATTAATAATTCTTGGAATAGTATTATAATTTCTACTACAATTTCAATGCTATCCAGTTCGGGCATAATTTCTCTTAACATGGACGGGTCCCAGCATGGGACAAATAGAATTTACCAGGAGGAAACCACCCTGGCTGCATTGGGACTACTGTTTATCAACTCTGCCAAGACCAAAGGAGGGATCATGCTAGTTTGACTTCAGGTAAGCAAGCATGACCCTTTCAGTAAACAGAGGGCAGAACACTCAAAAATTACCCTGGCGCAGCAGTAGAATGAAGAAGGACCTTGTGGGTGTTGAAGATATCATCTAGTCACATGAAGTCCATGGTCTGAAATTGTGATGTGATTCTTCCCATGTATATACATCCATTAGATGTATTTTTTTTTTTTTTTTTTTTTTTTTAGGTCACACCCGGCAATGCTCAGGGGTTACTCCTGGCTCTGCACTGAACAATTACTCCTGGCGGTGCTCAGGGGACCATATGGGATGCTGGGATTGAACACGGGTCTGCAGCGTGCAAGGCAAATGCCCTACCCACTGTACTATTGCTCTGGCCCCAATTAGATGTATTTCTTTATACTAGTTCCCTATCTCCAGTGTTTGACATAAGAGATAATCTCAGAGGAAGGGACTAGGCCCTGGCATTATCATTTGTTTATCATTTGTTTAGACCTGAACCAGAGGTGTGGCACCACCTAACATCTGCACCTAAAAGCTGGTTCATTGATCTTTGTTGATGCAACACACCCAGAAGAAAGGATTCTGGTTTAGGGGTATATAAAGGGACTGACTTGGGGAAGTGAGGAAAAAGCATCCATTTTGATGGGAGACCTTGGGCTGAGTGCATGGTAGGAGGTCTGGCCAAGAGCTAGAGGAAATCCCATTATCTTGGAATGTAGTAGCAGAGCTTGTTTAACCATTGGTGATTACTAAAACCCTTTTGGGGACCCCAGCGGCTCCCCAACAGCTTTCTGTGGTGGTTGATTGCTACATGCTTTGGCATAGTTGGGCTTATCTTTTGAGAGGCAGCATCAATGATGATGATGGGTCTAGGCTCCAGGGGTGATTCTACTCTGCCTGTCTGGCCGTACTGGTCTGTCTCATGTCTTTCTCTGCAGAAAGGGACTACAGAGTGACGGTACCCCTCCATGGGGGTGCAGCAGGGGCCACACTAGAGAAGTGTGCAGAGAAGATTGTGCTCAGCATAAAGCTCTCTGGATGCTGCACCGTCAACCAAGGAGACAGTCTTTAGTTTACCACCATGTGGTGACGGCAAAGGCCAGCGGGGCCCAGGCTGTGACCTCATGGCTTCTGCTTCCTGCCTCTCTGCTCTTGTTGCTGTTACTGTATTTAACTGGACTGTTTCTTTTCTCTCATCTTTTTCATTTGTAAATGTTCCCTCCCCTTGTTTTTCTGGAACATCCTTATTCATTTTGGGGCCTCTCAAACAGTGCTCAGGGGAGCCCAGGGCAACTGCCAGCTATGCTGGTCTAGTAATCAGGGCCTAGAGGTTTAATGCCCCTTCCTGGTGGTGCTGAGCAGGGCTATATGCAGCAACTGATGCTTGGCAGGAGCATATGGTGCGGCCTGGTCCTACGAGCCCTCCCACCACCACCCCCCCCACCCCCAGAGTCCTTGCAGTTATCTCCTCAGTTACGTGTCCTTTATTTATAGCATAGTCTTGTTTAGGATGCAAAGTACATCTCTGAGGGTGTCCTCTAACTCCTGCTTCACATCTCTCTTTCTCCCTCCATGCCTGCTGAGCCTAGAATTGCAGCTGCACTTACAGCTGATCTTGGTGCTGGCACTTGCTGTCTGTTGAGCTTCGGCCTGGTGCTACAGTTGAGCTGAGCAACTGAGTGCCCGGCTCCTGGTCTTTCTTCTGAGCTCAGAACTGCAGCTGTGAGGATTCAGCTGTCTGAAGTTAAGGCGAGAAAAAACTGCCCATCGGACATGGGAAGCAGCACAAAAGGCCAGAAACCATCATCATTTGCTCCTCCATGTTCCAACAAGGCCCTGTCCTGCTGGCCAGGCCTCACTTGCTTTCCACCATGCTGTAGGGGCGGAGGCTGAAGTCTCCCTTCACACAGGACCCGGTACCGGGGCTGCTGGTTGGCAGCAGCTCCCATTCTCTTCCCAGGTGCCGCCTTTGTACCGCTACTTCCTCTACTCTTTTCACCTCTGAATCCCCTCTCTCTTTCGCTCTCCCAAAGTCAACCCAGGGTCCTGAAGACCCTGAGGTCAGGCGTCCCAACACAGGCTGGGCTCCTGGGGGCCTTAAAAGATAGTTCAGGGCCTTGGGGGTTCTGGGAGCGTGTCCGTCCCACCTCCCGCTGGGCTCTGCAACCTATTTTACGAATCCCCTTAAATGACACGTGAATAATCCCTTTAATCCACAGCTGCATAACTCCCAACTGCAAAGGGCCTGAGACCAGAAGTTGCACGCAGGAGACACGGAGCTATAGGTCTCTTCTTCCTTCCCGCGGGTCGTGTGGGCAGGCGGCCTCCTTCAGGTCTGGGGTGGCCCGCACCGCGGGGGTTCATGCTCGGGGGTCTGAAACCCGGGGTGCAGTGCAGTGCAGCAAGAAGTACCCACCAAGCCCACGGCGGCTTCGAGCCAGCGCGCGTCCCCGCTCACCGGGGGCGTGAACCGGTCCCCCTTCCCGGAAGCCCGCGCTTCTTTTCTTCCACGTCGGGGGCGGCAGGCGTTTTATCGCGAGAGTTCCGGCCTTCATCTTCGGCCGCGGCCGCAGACGCCAGATCGCGCGAGAGCGCGCACGGAACTAGGGAGGAGCGTGTGGCGCGCGCTGCGGCCGCGACGGACGCAAGATGGCGACGGCGACCATCGCTCTCGTAAGTGACCCCCGTGTGGACGGGCCGCCGGGTAGCCGGCCCCACAGCGCCGCCCAGGGCCCCCCAGGACGAAGCGACCGCCCGGGCCCCGCGCGAGACCCCCGAGCCCTGGGCCCGCGGGCGGGGGAGGGGCCGCGACAGGCCTGCGGCCGCAGTTTCCGGCCCGCGGCCCTGGGCTTCCGGCGGCCGGCGCGGGGCCCCGCTGCGGATGCGGGGGTCTCACGGGAGGTCCGGCCTCCCGGCTAAGGTCCCGCAGGGACGGCCCCTCGAACGGGCGGCCCGCCCGGACGGCGTCCCTTTGCATTTCATTGTCTGAGCGCCGTTCGTGCCCTGGGCGACCCCCGCCGGGTATCTCCGCCCTGGCCGGGGTCTGATGGGACTCACGGCCGGCGCGGGGGCTTGGTGCACGCAGCCGTCCCAAGGGAGTCGCGTCCAGTCTGCGACACAGACAGGGGCGCGAGTGTGCCTCGGGACCCGCGCTTGATGTCTGGGCAGCACGCACCGGTGCAAAGACGGACACCCCCACCTCCCCGCCTCGGGAAAGAGCCTCGCGGCCGTCTGCGAGGCCCTCTTCCAGGCCCGCGACAGAGACCTGGCGGGGCCGGGCGCTGTGAGCGCAGCAACGGGTTTGCGGGGCGCAGGAGGGCCCGAGTGGGCCCTGGGCAGTGAGTCCGAACCCTGACGTTGCCTCCAGTCTCGCGCACCTGGCGTGTGTGTGAGCTGCAAGCCCCGATGAGCGCGCCCAGGCGCGTGGGGCTGCCGCCGGGGTGCGCGAGTCTGTTCTCTCTGCACCCCACCTGCGGCGTGCAGGGGCTGCAGCCCCCACCCTTCCCGGGTCCAGGGGGAATGACTCTCCGCCATCAGCATCCCCCACCCCCGCGCCTAGTTGCCGCCCCTCTTTCTGCAGGGATCTCCTACTAGTGCTCGCGGTGGTTGGGTGCAGTGGGGACACAGCTCTTGTCTGGTAGCAGAGGAAAGGCCGGCACCCAGCGCTCAGGCCCGTGGGTACTGCGCAGTGGCCTAGGATGCGATCCAGGCTCCCCCCTACCCTGTTGATGGGCCGCAGCCGCCTACAAAGCTGTGGACACTGGCGTGTGGGTGGGCGTCTCCGTTCCTTGTGGCCTGCTCTGGGGACAAGTCAATTAGGGAACAAGTGACAAACGTGCCCTACTTGTAGGCACCAGGCCTGTGTTGCTTCTCCAGCCAGGGGTGTGCTGGTGGGGACCCCAGGGAGTGTCAGGCGGGGCCTAGCACCGCGCCCCCTGGGGTCTGGGTTTTGGCAAAGTCTTAGCTTCTGGAGTTTGAGGGCCAGTGGCACCCCCACCTTCAAGGTAGGAGTGAGGTGGTGAATTCTGTTGCTGGCCTTTTACCAAAGCCCCCCAAGCACCTAGCCGGTGTGGCCCACCCCAGCACGCCTGCTGGGGGCTCTCTGGTGGACAGCACAGTGGTCAGGGGTGTGGCTCAGCTTCCTTCCCAGCCAGGACCCAGTCAGGATGGTGGGCGGCTGGGAAGAGCGTGTGGCACAGATGCATTTCATGGGCAGTGTGGCCAGTGGGCACCTCTTGGCTTAGCTAGACTCGGCCTGCTGCCAGCTTGAGGGTTCTCGCTGGAGCCGGCTCTACTTTCTGCCTGCCCCTTGTATGGCCTACAGTGGGTGTGCCGGAGGGACCAAGCCAGCCTGAGCAAGGGAGAGGAGAGGGCCTGGGGCTGGCGCTGACAGAATCTCCTTCCCCGCAGCAGGTCAATGGCCAGCAAGGAGGGGGGTCCGAGCCGGCAGCGGCGGCAGCGGCGGCGGCAGTGGTGGCAGCGGGAGACAAATGGAAACCTCCACAGGTATTGACCTCAAGCAGGCCGGCGCCCACCTGCTCCGCTCGCGCCGCTCGCGGCCCTGGGCCCAGGAGACCTGGCGGGGCGGGGCGGGAATCTCAGGAACCCCTCCAGCGCCTGTGCCTGCTTCTCCCCTGACCACCGTCACTCTGGGGAGGTGCAGCACACTTGTCTTCTGGCAAGCAGATGGGGACAGTGGTCAGGTTGGACCTAAACCTCAGTTCTTAGTCCTGTGGCCTTGTGAGTGGGCTGGCACCCACTGGGAGCGGTGTTGAGTCATGGGAGAGCCAGGAGCAGAGCGAGAGCTGGCATGGGAGAGCTGCTGGCTCATGGCACTCTTTGGGCTTCTCCATTAACAGCCTGTCTCGAGGGTACCCGTGGGGCCTGCACCAAGGGATTTGGGTGCCTGAGAGCACTGGGGCTTCTGCGCACGGGGCCTGGGGTGTGAAGTTGGGGCTGTCGCTGTTGGGCAGGGGGCCCAGGGCGTTCCTCTAGCCAGCCCACCCTGGCCTGGGTCCATCCAGCCGCTGGTGGGTGGGAGAAGGACCTTTTGTTACCCAGACAAAGAGGAGATTGAAAAGTTTCTAGGGACTGAATGGGGGCTGGTGTGCTTGCCATGACACAGGCTGCTGCAGTCCCCGCTGCACCGGACACTCGTGGAGAGCTGGGCTCGGGGCGCGCAGGGCAGATGGGGTTCCTTGTAGCGTGGTCTCCGAAATTCGTGCCCTTCTCCCAGGCTTTGCTCCTAGCTCGGGGCTGAGCAGGTCCTTTGTGGGCCTTGGGCTGGTGGCCTCTTGCCTCTCCCATCCCTTTCTGTGCTGGTCATTCTCCTGTCCTGGGACCCTTCCCAGACTTACTGTCTCAGACCATGTGGCCCTCATGGAAAGGCTGCTGAAGGCGCCCTGCAGCGTGTGGGATGTGCCAGATCTGCTGGGGGGCACGCCTGTGCCCTCAGCCCAACCGCCTGCTCCCCTGGCCGTGCTTCTGCTTCTGGGGTCCCATCTGTCCTCTGCACCCGGCTCTCGGGTGCTGACAGTTCCGCATCGCGTCCTGCTGCTAGACTGCCTCCCCTGAGCCTTCTGGCCCTGCTTGCTGGGCTCCCCATTCCAGCTTCTCTGTCCAGCACCATGGACAGCCAGCCTGGCAGAGCTGTGTGTGGTCCTGATGCTGCTCTGAGTAGGCCCAAGCCCCCACGGCCTGCATGTCCCTTTTCTGCCACCTGCTTCCTGAGCGTCCCGGGAAGACAGCAGGTGGGGCCCAGCAGTGCTGCGACCCCAGGGCAGCAGCAGGCCCTGTGCGGATGGTCTCAGTTTGATGGGCTAAAAGATCCCTGCTCCCTCGCAGGGGACCGACCCCATCAAGCTGGAGAATGGACAGAGCACGCCGTGAAGCTGGGTCTGCCCCCTCTGACGCCTGAGCAGCAGGAGGCCCTGCAGAAGGTGAGGATGCGCCCTCGCCCGCCTCCCCATGAATACTCCCCAATACTGCCCTGCTCACCCCTTCCCACCTCTCCGCCTGCAGGCCAAGAAATACGCCATGGAGCAGAGCATCAAGAGCGTGCTGGTGAAGCAGACGATCGCCCACCAGCAGCAGCAGCTCACCAACCTGCAGGTGAGCCAGGCGCCGCGCCCCAGCCTGCCCCCCCCCCTGCGGGGGGGGCCCCCGTCGGCTCCCCACTTGGTTCTTCTTCTTGGACTTGACGCGGTCGCCCCAGGTCTGTCCCCCAGGCTGCACAACCACTGGTGCAGCCTGTCGGCGCTCCTTCCCATCCCGGGGCTATCAGCCTGGACCACCTGGGCCGTTTCAGGATCGAGGGACCGGTCAGGGGTCTCTGCCCTGCTCTAGACCATGGGGCCGGAGGCTGCCAGGGCCGTGGGGGAAGAGGCCAGGGCAAGGCCGCCAGGTGCCTGGGCCTCGAGCCCCTTCGCCCAGCCCTCAGACATTCACGCTGCCAGGGGCTGCCTTGGCTCACCCCCTTGCTCCGTCCGTCCATCCCTCCTCCTCGTCCTCTTCCTCCTCCTTTTCCTTTTCCTCCTCCTCCTCCTCCTCCCTTCCTCTGCCCTGGCCAGCCGGGCTTTGGGCAGGGCACCTGGGCTCTGAGGCCCCACTGGGCAGGTGCCGCAGTGTGGGCAGGTAGGGCGGGGACTCCGGGCCTTGCCGCGTCTGCGTGAGGTGTGACGTGAGCGGGGACTGCTCGGCCCAACAGACTGAACTCTGTCTTTACTGTCTTTCAGATGGCAGCAGTGACAATGGGCTTTGGAGATCCTCTCTCACCTTTGCAATCGGTCAATAGACATGCTCACTTCTTCCGGGGCTCATGTCCTTAGTCAGGCTAGAGGGGGCAGTGTGGCCCGCCCGCGGGGGACCTTGCTCCCCTAGCCGGCCCTGCCCGCCAGCTCGGACGAGCGCAGCAGAGCCGCCAGGCCCGGGCCAGTGTGGGCGGGCACCCACCGGGAGGCCTGCGTCTGCTGAGGGCCCGCCCTAGAGCTAACCGGCAGGTAACTGCGGAGGGCAGCCAGCCAGGAGGGCAGCTGCCCAGGCCACCAGCTCCGCCAGTCTCCAGGCTGCCTGGGCTTCGGGTGGGGGGGTCAGGACCTAAGGAGAGAAGGCTCCTAACTCGTGGCCCCATCAGTTGCTGGAGGGAGGATGGTTGGACACGGTGGGGACTGGGGGCCCCAAGCCAGTAAGAGAAGGAAGGCATGGGCCTCAGGCCTGACTCAGCCAGGGCGCAGGCACAGGACAGGTCAGGAGGAGGCCGAGTCTGGCCAGCCTTGGCTGCTGTGGGCAGAACAGTCTGGGAAGGTGACGGCTGGGCCCGGAGTTTTGGGGGTACAGCCTGGTTCGGGGCCACCCCCTGAGTGCTGCTCTGCAGACCAGCCCCCTGTCCTCGAGGCCGGGCGCACTCTCGTGCTTGGGGAAGCCTCTGTTGGGGATGGGGTTGGGGGGACTTAGGAAGTGTCTCTCTGCCTCTTCCTTTTGGGCTGCTGCATTGAGGAAACTGAGGAAACGGCTCTTTTCTGAGGGGCAGGTGGCTTCATGTCTGGAAACACCTAGTGTGAGGGAACTTGGTCTCCCTCTGGGCTCCTTGACTGGCCCTGTGGCCTGTGTTTGAGGAGGGAGTCCCACTGGGAGGGACCTGTTCAGGCCTGCTGGTGTCTAGGGAAGGGGCAGGCTGGGGAGTCCTTGGTAGTGGGTCGGAACCAGGGCCTCATTTTCTTGGTCTGCCCTGGCCTGTGGGCACCCCTTAGGGCCCAGCTCTTCCCGGTGGCCCCTTGTGTGGTTCTGGGAGATACAGCCCCCCTTCCCATGTCCTGCATGTCAGCTCTGAGTTAGCAGGGCTGGGACCGCCTGCCAGGCACACGGAGGCCCAGGGTCCATCAGCCTGGTCCTGAAGCCTCCCCAGACTCCTGGGGCAAAGCCCTCAGGGTTGATATCTCAGCCCATTGAGGCCCCTCCCCACACCCCCTACAGCTGCTCTTCTCTCTCCAGGGAGCCCCCTGGGCATAGCTACTCTATCTTCTGCCCCTCTCTTTTGCACCCCCTTCCACAGAGCACTGCCAGGCCCGTCCCGGGTCCCTGCCTCAGTGTGGAGGGATGGTTGTGGGGGGTGAGGGTACACAGCCCTGCCTCTGCCCGCAGTGGGGCTGGGGTGCATCCGGGACCTGCCTTTGGCCCTGGCCTGCCCTCCTGGGGGGTAGGGTCCCACTGGCTGCCTGACCTCCGCCACCCCTTACAAGCCAGCGGCTGTGTCTCCCTCTGTCCGTGCAGATGGCAGCTCAGCGCAGCGGGCGCTGGCCATCATGTGTCGCGTCTACGTGGGCTCCATCTACTATGAGCTGGGGAGGACACGATTCGCCAGGCCTTCGCCCCTTTTGGGCCCATCAAGAGCATTGACATGTCGTGGGACTCGGTGACCATGAAGCACAAGGTGAGGTGCTCGCTGCCTGCCCCGCCCCACCCTCCCCAGGCCTGCTGGCCTTGACGGTGCCGCCTGCATGCAGGGTTTCGCCTTTGTGGAGTACGAGGTCCCGGAAGCCGCCCAGCTGGCCTTGGAGCAGATGAACTCTGTCATGCTCGGAGGCAGGAACATCAAGGTGAGGCCTCTTGCCCCAGGGCCCACTGCAGCCACACAGGACCCAGCAGTGGCTGATGGTGCCTTGACGCCTGCCTCTCCCGCAGGTGGGCAGGCCCAGCAACATCGGGCAGGCCCAGCCCATCATCGACCAGCTAGCTGAGGAGGCCCGCGCCTTCAACCGGATCTACGTGGCCTCCGTGACACCAGGACCTCTCCGACGATGACATCAAGAGTGTGTTCGAGGCCTTTGGCAAAATCAAGTCCTGCACACTGGCTCGAGACCCCACAACCGGGAAACACAAGGGTTATGGTTTCATCGGTGAGCGGGGTGCGGCTGGGCAGGCAGGGTGGGCTGGCCGGGCCGGCAGGGCTGCCCCTCACTGCTGCTCCTGCCCTGCAGAGTACGAGAAGGCCCAGTCCTCCCAGGATGCTGTGTCCTCTATGAACCTCTTTGATCTGGGGGCCAATACTTGAGGGTGGGCAAGGCTGTCACCCCCCCCATGCCCCCTGCTCACACCTGCCACACCTGGAGGCCTCCCCACCTGCTGCTGCGGTGGCGGCAGCGGCGGCCACAGCCAAGATCACGGCTCAGGTGAGTATGATCATAAGGGAGGGCCCTGAGTGGAGGTGGCCAGATTGGGACTGAGGCTGCTGGCCTTTGGGTTGCAGGAAGCTGTGGCTGGAGCAGCAGTACTGGGTACCCTGGCCACTCCTGGATTGGTGTCCCCCGCACTGACCCTGGCCCAACCCCCTGGGGCTCTGCCCCAGGCCGTCATGGCTGCACAGGCCCCAGGAGTCATCACAGGTGAGCCTGGGCGTCCTGACCCTCGGGGCCCCTGCTGCCTGGGATGGGGAGCGAGGAGTGACCCATGGGCCTGGTGGTTTTGCTGCAGGTGTGACCCCAGCCCGCCCTCCCATCCCGGTGACCATTCCCTCTGTGGGAGTGGTGAACCCCATCCTGGCCAGTCCTCCAACTCTGGGTCTCCTGGAGCCAAAGAAGGAGAAGGAGGAGGAGGAGCTGTTCCCCGAGTCGGAGCGGCCGGAGATGCTGAGTGAGCAGGAGCACATGAGCATCTCAGGCAGCAGCGCCCGCCACATGGTCATGCAGAAGCTGCTTCGCAAGCAGGAGGTGAGGGGCTGGGCTGAGGGAGTGGGCACGGCTGGGCGCCAGGAGGGCCGGCCGCTGCAGTTCTTGGCTTGTACCCCACAGTCCACAGTGATGGTTCTCCGCAACATGGTGGACCCCAAGGACATCGACGATGACCTGGGGGGGAGGTGACGGAAGAGTGCGGCAAGTTCGGCGCTGTCAACCGGGTCATCATCTACCAGGAGAAGCAGGGTGAGGAGGAGGACGCCGAAATTATCGTCAAGATCTTCGTGGAATTTTCCGTCGCTTCTGAGACTCATAAGGCCATTCAGGCCCTCAATGGGCGCTGGTTTGCTGGTCGCAAAGTGGTGGCCGAAGTGTATGACCAAGAGCGTTTTGATAACAGTGACCTCTCGGCGTGACCCTGGCACAGTGCCTGGACTTGGACTTGTTCCCTGTTTCCAAGGGGTCATCCAGCCCTTTGTGTTGCCCGGGGCCCGCAGGCCTGGCATGTGGATAAAGGTGTCGTGCTGCTGGTCCTCACCACCCTTGTTTCACCCTGGTCCTGTGCTTCTTGGCGCCTGCAGCCAGCGTGGGGGGGGGGGGGGTAGGCGGGGATGCACCTTGCTCTGGCCTGGGTGGGGGTGGGCGTATTCTGGCCAGGACGACCTGCCCGCGAAGCGCAGTGCGTTGGTGTGGGCTGCTCGCCCGGCCGGGCCAGGGCTATGCGCGCGGACTGCAACTCCTTGTTCGTTCCGGGGGCGGGGCGGGGCGCTGCTTCCCGGCAGGCTGTGCGCGCCATCTGCGCAGGCGCTAGCGCGCAAGACCTCCCTGGGGGTTGTAGTTCTTGGCAACTCCGGCTTCCCGGCGGGCTGTGCGCGCGCTGGTATGCGCAGGCGCTGATGCGCGAGGCCCTCTGGGAACTGTAGTCCCCGCAGGTGGGCCTCGGCTTCCCGGCGGGCTGCGCGGCCGCCGGCGGTTGTCGGCGGGGCAGTCCGGCGGGCAGCGGTGGCGGGCAGCGGGCGGCATGTGGGGTCGCCGCCGCCTCGGCCGCCCCTGAGAACGTGAGCACCGCCGGCCGCGCCCCGCCCCGCCCCGCCGCCGCGGCCCCGGCGTTCCGGGCGTTCCGAGCGTTCCGGGCGCTACCCGCCCCGCGCGGCCCGGCTCGGCCCAGCGCCGCCTGCCCCGCCCCGCCCCTCCCCTCCCCCGGCCGGCCGGTCCCGCCGGCGCCCATGCGGGCCGAGCCCCGCTGCGCCCCGCACCATGCTCAAGTGCATCCCGCTCTGGCGCTGCAACCGGCACGTGGAGTCGGTGGACAAGCGGCACTGCTCGCTGCAGGCGGTGCCCGAGGAGATCTACCGCTATAGCCGCAGTCTAGAGGAGCTGCTGCTGGACGCCAAACCAGCTGCGCGAGCTGCCCAAGGTGAGCGGCGCCGCACCTGCCGCCCGCGCGCCCTCCGTGGACCCGGGGAGGGCCAGCGCAGCCGCGGGGCTCCTACCTGGCCGGGGCTCTTTGCTGCGGCTCCTTCCGGTTAGCCACTGCCCTGGCCCCGAGGGGACGGCTGTCGAGGACGCGGACCACAAAGGGGCTTCCTTTCTCTTCTCTGGACGCGGGCTTCCGTGTCGGGCAGCCGCAGTGGGCTGTGATCAGCCACCGCGTAACGCTCTCTGCCGGCTGCGGGAGCTCGAAGCCCCGGCACTGCCACCTCGAGCTCTGGAAAGGTTCTTGGCCCCGGGGTTCTTGGCTTCTGGGGGGGCGGCGGGGAGAACTTCGCAGCCCGGGTCAGGAGGGCGTGGAGACTGGTCAACTGCCCGGTGGGGCCGGGAGCAGAACATGGTGCAGCAGCCGCTGGGCTGGTGTGTGCTGGACTAGCCTCTGTTCCCACAGCCCTTCTTCCGGCTGCTGAACCTGCGCAAACTGGGCCTGAGTGACAACGAGATCCAGCGGCTGCCCCCAGAGGTGGCCAACTTCATGCAGCTAGTGGAGCTAGACGTGTCCCGAAATGGTGCAGGGCCGCGGGCTGGATGGGCAGAAGGGACTGACTGGGGAGGGAGGGCACGGAACATGGGTGTCACTCTGCAACCACCCCTCGTGTCCCAGACATCCCCGAGATTCCCGAGAGCATCAGGTTCTGCAAGGCCCTGGAGATCGCCGACTTCAGTGGGAACCCGCTATCCAGGTGTGGTGGAAGTACCGCGCGGATGTGGGAGGGAGCCCCCTCGCAGCCTGACTCTGGTGGCTTGAGGTCCCCATGTCCTCCCACACAGGCTCCCCGAAGGCTTCACGCAGCTCCGCAGCCTGGCCCACCTGGCCCTGAATGATGTGTCCCTGCAGGCACTTCCCGGGATGTGGGCAAGTGAGTGCCCACTGGGGACCAGGGGGGCTCCATTGCGCCCCCCAGCTCCCTCACTCCCCACTCTCTCACAGCCTCGCCAACCTGGTGACTCTGGAGCTCGCGGAGAACCTGCTCAAGTCCCTCCCTGCGTAAGTGGGTGCCCCGCCCTATGGCAAGGGGGTGGCATCAGGCGGCGGCGTGCGCCGCCCCAACTAGGGCTCTCCCCCTCTCCGCAGGTCCCTGTCTTTTCTGGTCAAGCTGGAGCAGCTGGATCTGGGAGGCAACGACCTGGAAGTGCTGGTGAGCCGGGCGTGCCGAGGGGTGGGACCTGGAGGGACCCTCCGGGACAGGGCTCAGGGGCACAAGAAGGTGGAGTGCAGGGGGCGGGGTATGGGGAGGACGGATGGGCGCAGGGGAGACGGGGCACAGGGCAGTGAGGTGCAGGGGGTGGGGTGCAGGAGAAATGGGTGCATTAGGGGTGAGTGCCCCTCCTCCTCACCACCCACGGCCTTCCCCCTATGTTTGTAGCCTGACACTCTGGGGGCTTTGCCCAACCTGCGGGAGCTGTGGCTGGACAGGAATCAGCTGTCTGCGCTGCCCCCGGTGAGTGGGGTGCCTCGTACCGCCTGCCCCCCACCGCTGCACCCGCCACGCCCCTACCCCCCTCAGGAACTGGGGAGCCTGCGGCGCCTGGTGTGCCTGGACGTGTCTGAGAACCGGCTGGAGGAGCTGCCGGCGGAGCTGGGTGGGCTGGCACTGCTCACGGACCTGCTGCTCTCTCAGAACTCATTGCAGCGTCTGCCCGACGGCATTGGTCAGCGGGTGGACCGGCGGAGATGGGCAGAGCCACTGGTGGCGGGAGTTGGTGGCTGTAGTCAGAGCTGAAGGAGGGGGCCGAACACACATCATCACACTCAGTCTGGCCATAATGTCCCTACCCTAGGCCAGCTGAAGCAGCTGTCCATCCTGAAGGTAGACCAGAACCGCCTCTGTGAGGTGACTGAGGCCATCGGGGCTGCGAGAATCTGTCGGAGCTGGTCCTCACCGAGAACCTGCTCACGGTGCGCCTGGACCCGGGCACTGGTGGGGCGGGGTGGGCAGGGCGGGGCAGGCACTCCCATGGGTGGGACGGGGCCAACTGCTGACCCCACCCCCAGGCCCTGCCGCATTCCCTGGGTAAGCTGACCAAGCTGACCAATCTCAATGTGGACCGAAACCGCCTGGAGGGCGCTGCCGCCGAGATCGGTGGCTGCCTGGCACTCAGTGTGCTCTCCCTGAGGGACAACCGCCTGGTGGCACTGCCACCCGAGCTGGCACACACAGCCGAGCTGCATGTGCTTGACGTGGCAGGGAACCGGTGAGCCTCTGCCCCTGTCCCCGCACCCCCAGACTCACTGTCCTTTTGGCCTTCCGCCCATCCAACGCGCTTGTCCCCTGCTGACCCACCGGCTTCCCATCCCCTCACCTGCCCCCTGACCACGGCCTCTTCCTTACCCCCCCAGGCTGCAGAGCCTGCCATTGGCCCTCACCCACCTCAACCTCAAGGCCCTGTGGCTGGCGGAGAACCAGGCGCAGCCTATGCCCGCTTCCAGACGGAGGACGACGCACAAGACAGGGGAGAAGGTCCTCACCTGCTACCTGCTGCCCCAGCAGCCCCCGCCCAGCCTCGGTGGGTGCTGCCACTGGACCAAGGTGGGAAGGGCTGGTGCTGACCAGCGTATGGTGAAGGCCTCACACGTGCTTCCCACAGAGGAGCAGCAGCTGCGGGACAGCCCCCGGAGAGCTGGAGTGATGCCCCACTCAGCCGCGTCAGCGTCATCCAGTTCCTGGGAGGCCCCCACAGGGGACGAGGATCCCGAGGAGGCTGCAGAGAAGCGGTAGAGGACAGGGCTCCGGGCG
Organism: Cryptotis parvus; assembly: GCA_021461705.1. Classification (NCBI taxonomy): domain Eukaryota; kingdom Metazoa; phylum Chordata; class Mammalia; order Eulipotyphla; family Soricidae; genus Cryptotis; species Cryptotis parvus. The sequence continues at coordinate 160,465 of JAJIBD010003533.1, forward strand.
GCTGGTGGCTCACTCCCTCAGCCCCCGCCCCCGCCCTTCCCAACCCTTGGCCACTGTCCACAGGGCCTACAGCGTCGGGCCACGCCTCACCCAAGTGAACTGAAGGTGATGAAGAGAGGTGTGGAAGAGCGCCGGGGAGGCTCCCGCCTGCAGACCTGGCCCCAGGGCCCCTCTCCCCAGAGGAGGTGACTGATGGGGGTGTGGGTGCTGTGGCAGTTCCGGGTGACACTGTCATAGAGCTGGAGGGAGGGCATCTGGGCAGCTTCCTGGGCCTGGGAACTGCCTTCCCACTGCTCCCACGGCTGTATGGTCTGGGGGATGTGGCTGGGCATCTAGCTGCCGTAGCTGGGCATGGTCTGGGGACGTGGCAGGGAATCCAGCTGCTGTGGCTGTGCGTAGTCTGGGGGACATGGCAGGGCATCCAGTTGCCGTGGCTGTACGTGGTCTGGGGAACATGGTGGGGTGTTCAGCTGCTGTGGCCTGGGACGTGGCAGGGCATCCAGTTGCCGTGGCTGTGCATGGTCTGGGGACGTGGTGGGGCGTTCAGCTGCTGCAGCTGTCAACAGCACCTCTCAGCCACCATCAGCTCTTCCTGACTGGGGAGGCCTGTTGGGGATGGCATGGTAGCTATGTCCACCTTCCATAACCTGGAGGCAGCAGAGGGCCCAGGTCAGGCTGCCTGTCCCGAGATGGGGCCCTTTGCGGATGGCTCAGTCCTACAGAGCCTAAGAATTCCTGCTCCTGCCCTCCACAGGAAAGGAGACTGAGTGTGGGGTCCAGCCGAGTGGGGGCTCACCCTTATCCACCAGCACTGCCTCCCAGGGGAGCCTGAGGCCACTGGGACTGAGGTGGTGGCACCAAGCCAGCAGGAAGCCGACCCTGAGGAATCCCCGAGGAGAGCTTTGAAGAGGTGAGCCTGTGCCATGCCCCCAGAGGGCATGGCTCAAACCCCTGGGAGGGCATGGGTCATACCCCTGGGAGGGCATTGGTCATACTCCTGGATAGCACAGGGTCATGCCCCAGACAGTGTGGGGTCATACCCAAGACAATGCGGGTCATACCCCAGACAGTGCAGGGTCATACCCCAGACAGTGCGGGGTCATACCCCAGACAGTGCGGGTCATACCCCAGACAGTGCGGGGTCATACCCCAGACAGTGCGGGGTCATATCCCTGGGGGAGGGCGAAGGGTCATACCCCTGGGTAGGTGTGGGCTCATATCCTTGTTGGGTGTGGGTCACCCCGTGGCACTCACGCCTACCCACTACAGCCCACAGTGCACTCGCAGAGGATGTGCGGCTGCCCGGTGCCGGCGAGGAGAGCGATGGTGGCCCTCTGGAGGCACCGTGGCCCCTGCCTGGAGGGCGGCAGCGGCTCATCCGCAGGACACTCCCCACTACAAGAAGCACTTCAAAATCTCCAAGCTGCCCCAGCCTGAGGCGCTGGTGGCCCTGCTGCAAGGCGCAGCACCCGATGCCGAGGGCTTGGCCGACCAGGTGGCTGGCGCAATGGCCCCACGCGCCCTGGACGCCACGAGCAGAGGGGAAGAGGAGGAGGAGGAGGGGGGTAATGCAGAGGAGGAGGAGGCCGCAGTTCCTGTGCCCTCCGTCAAGGTGAGTTTCCTCTCAGCTGTCTAGCCCCAGCTTTGGTGCCCATGGCCCTCGAGGCTGCTCTGGGCCAGGCTCCTCCTGACCCTCCTGCTTGTGTAGGGTCCAGGCCTGTGTCCATGCTTGCCCTAGCTCTCTCGCGGGCCTTTTGGTCCCTGGTAGCTGCCCCAGCCTCTGATTCTTGTGGGCTGCACACAGGGGCCTGGCAGCCTGAGCTGGGCCCAGACAGGGCGGCGCTCTGCTTGGCACTCATGGTGGTGGGCGCAGCTCATGGCATGCCCGCTGCTCCGTCCTGACAGGGCGTGTCGTTTGACCAGGCCAATAACCTGCTGATAGAGCCCGCCCCGCATTGAGGAGGAGGAGGTCTGTACTCTCGCTGGCGCTGCTTCCGGGCTGCGGGTGCCCTCAGGGATGGGGCCTCTGCGGGAGCTGGCTGGGTGCCACGCATCTCTGGGACTGGGTGTCCTCAGCCTGTGCCCGCTCTACCTGCCTGGGGCCAGGGGGCCTGTGTAGTCAGCCTGGGACCCGGCCGTCATATCTCTTCTGTTTGCAGCTGACTCTCACCATTGTGCGGCAGACAGGGGGCCTGGGCATCAGCATCGCGGGGGGCAAAGGCTCCACCCCCTATAAGGGCGAGGATGAGGTGAGCCTGCTGCGTGCCCCACCCCACCCCCACTGCGCGCCCCACTCCTCCCCACAGGGTCCTGGGCTCAGCTCCAGCTTCCTGTCCAGGGCATCTTCATCTCCAGCGTGTCTGAGGAGGGACCTGCTGCCCACGCTGGTGTCCGGGTTGGGGACAAACTCCTGGAGGTGAGTTCACGGCCATGGTCACGTAGGGAGGTTTGGCATGTCCCTCGGACCCAGCCCCATGTCTGCTCTTGGCCTGCAGGTGAATGGCGTGGGCCTGCAGGACGCCGAGCACCACCAGGCCGTGGAGGCGCTGCGGGGGGCCGGCACTACTGTGCAGATGCGGCTGTGGCGGGAGCGCATGGGTGGAGCCCGAGAACGCCGTCACCGCCACCCCTCTGCGGCCGGGGGATGACTCTAGCCCCGGAGCGGCGGGCGGGTAGCCTGCGGCTGCCCCCTGTTGCCGGCTGAGCCCTCGAGCCCTGGGCCCCTCCGCCAGCGCCGCGTGGCCTGCCTGGCTCGCAGTGAGAAGGGGCTGGGCTTCAGCATCGCCGGCGGGGAAAGGCTCCACGCCCTACCGGGCTGGAGATGGGGTGAGGCAGGGGCTGGGGTGGAGGGCAGCAGCAGGAGGGTCAGCGCCTGCACGCACCCATGACCCCTTTCCTGCAGGGCATCTTCATCTCCCGCATCGCAGAGGGTGGTGCTGCCCATCGGGCAGGCACCCTCCAGGTTGGAGACCGCGTTCTCTCGGTGAGTGGGGCGGGGGCACCCAGCACGCCTGCTCATCGGCCCCGTTGCCCCGAACCCTGACCCTCGCACTCCTGCAGATCAATGGTGTGGACATGACGGAAGCCAGGCATGAGCACGCCGTGTCCCTGCTGACCGCAGCCAGCCCAACCATCGCACTGCTGCTAGAACGGGAGGCAGGGAGCCCGCTGCCCCCGAGCCCCCGCCACTGCCCCCCTCCCCACCTGCTGCTGCCACCCCTGTGCTCACTGCCAGCCCTGCTGAGTCAGGGCCTCTGCGCCTCACCCCCAGCCTGCTGGCTGCCGCCCTAGAGGGCCCATACCCAGTGGAGGTGAGTGCTGGCAATCCTGCAGCCCTGCCCCACATGCTCCCCAAGACCATGCTCAGACCTGGTCTGTGTTCCCAGGAGATCTGCTTGCCCAGAGCTGGGGGCCCTCTGGGGCTCAGCATCGTGGGGGGGCTCTGACCACTCAAGCCACCCCTTTGGGATCCAGGAGCCTGGTGTGTTCATCTCCAAGGTAGGCTGGGGCCCACCCAGGGCCAGGGTTCCTGGCCATACCTGCGCTGACCTCTGGCCTCTGCAGGTGCTGCCCGGGGCCTTGCGGCGCGCAGTGGCCTGCGGGTAGGGGACCGTATCCTGGCAGTAAACGGGCAGGATGTGCGGCGGGCCACGCACCAGGAGGCGGTGGCGGCGCTGCTGCGGCCCTGCCTGGAGCTGATGCTACTGGTGCGCCGCGACCCGCCCCGCCTGGTATGCGTGAGCTCCGCATCCAGAAGGGCCCTGGGGAGAAGCTGGGCATCTCCATCAGCGGGGTGCCAAGGGCCACGCAGGGAACCCCTGGGACCCCACCGACGAGGGCATCTTCATCTCCAAGGTGGGCTGCCGGGCATGGGGGCAGGGGGTGGGGCAGTCAGGCCGTGGCTTAAACCTTTTGCCATGCAGGTGAGCCCCCTGGGGGCGGCCGGCCGTGACGGCGCCTGCGTGTGGGGCAGCGACTGCTGGAGGTGAACCAGCAGAGCCTGCTGGGCTTGACACACGCCGAGGCCGTCCAGCTTCTGCGCAGTGCAGCCGACAGCCTTACCGTACTGGTCTGTGATGGCCGACGCCAGCACCCCTGCCCTCCCGAGGTCAGTGCGTGGGCACAGGGCCCCCTGGGTGGTGGGTGGTGTCTGCACACAGGCCTGGGGCCTGGCTGTGCCCTGGCCTCTGGAGGGCCACAGTGTCCCCTCTGCCCTCGTGCTCCTGTGCTGTCTTGAGGCCCACACTACTGTGGCCTCAGAGGGCCTCCCGGGTTCCCCCTTATCTGCAGCCAGAGTTGCTCACCGCACAGCTGCTCCTTTCTGAGCATGGCCCCCCACTCCCCAGGTGTCCCCAGGCACCATTGCCAACCCTTAGTGGCCAGCCTGAGCCGCCGGCACAGCCTGGAGAGCTTATCTTCTGTGGATCGTGAGACAAGCCCAGAGGGCAAGGTGAAACGTGGGGGCAGCAGGTGGACACTCCTTCAGAGGCTTGTGGAGGAAGTGGGGGGGCAGCTGGGCGGACACTGCCCTCCTTAGGCTTGTGTCCCTTCCACAGGACGATCGACGACTGCAGACGCCCCCACCATGGGGGCTGGAGGCTGTGGTAAGTGGGGTGCTCAGGGAGCACGGCCTGAGGGGAACAGCCCGGCCCCCACTGCTACCTCCTGTCAGTCTCAGGTGCCTGTCCATAGTGCTGGGGACCCTGAGACCACACAGGCCAGGCCAAGGGTCACCATGAGGGGTGGGCAGAGGTGTGAGTAGACACGTGCTACAGCCCAACGGCCCTGCATTGGCACCTTCTGCCTGAGCTGGGCCCCAACTCCCCATGTGCCCTGGGCTGTGGGACTACGGAAAATAGCCTGAGTTCTGGAAGGCCCCTGCTGACCCAGGGCAGTCCAGGCCACTCTGGGCATGTACCCTGGACTGCCATCTGGAGCAGCTCCCTGCCTCTGGGCCTCCAGCTCCTGTTCGTGGGGCCCAGCCCCATCCCACTCAACCCGACCCCCGCCTGCTCCCCCAGCTCCCTCCATCTGGAAAGACAGCTGAAGCCCCCTGCCTACCTGGCCAGCCGCGGTGAGCACCCCTCAGCCCACTCCACCTTGGCGCCTACCCTCTCCGGGACCCTCACCTCTGAACCCATGATCAGGAAGAGGTGGTGTACTCCCGCCACTGGCTTCCCTCACCCTGTGACAGCCCCCACGGCCTGGGATGTGGGCATCTGTGCAGGGATGTCGCAGCCCTGACCTTGGCCTACCCGCAGCCCCCGTCCCCACCCTCCCCGGATGAGCTGCCCACCAGTGTGAAACAAGCGTATAGAACCTTTGCTGCCGTGCCAGGACCAGCCCTACCCCAGGATGACCCTGCCCAGGTACCGTCAGGGGGCTGTGTCCCCACGGCCTGCTGACTCCTGCTCCGAGTACCTGCCCAGTCTGTGGACTTGTTTCCCTCTCCCCCCACCCAGCCCCTCACACCAGGGCCTGCAGCCTCCCGGAGCAGTTGTCGTTCCGTGAGCGACAGAAGTACTTTGAGCTGGAGGTTCGTGCACCCCGGTGGAGGGACCCCCCAAGCGTGTGTCCCTGGTGGCGCTGACGACCTGCGGAAGATGCAGGAGGAGGAAGGTGAGCAGTGGTGGGTGACTGGTGGGCGGCGGGGCTGGGAGGCCTGGAGGCTCACATCTGCCTGGCCGGCTCTGCCAGCCCGCAAGCTGCAGCAGAAGAGAGCAGAGATACTGCTGGAGGCGGCAGAGGCAGGGCGCGTGCTGGAACCCGACGAGGACGGAGAACTTGAGCCAGAGGAGCCCCCTGGGCCAGCCCAGGCCTTCCTGCAGGGTGAGCGCCCGCTCTGCCGTGTCCCTCCAGCCACCCCTGCTGTGTGCCCCCCCATCTGGCCCCTCACTCTGTCCCCGCACAGGCCAGACTCGGGTGTCCCCCTGCTGGGAGGCAGTGCTCCTGTCAGGACGGCCAAAGCCGAGCGCCGCCACCAGGAGCGGCTGCGGCGTGCAGAGCCCGGAGCCTGCAGCACCCCCAGTGCCTGAGAGGGCCCTGTCCCCAGCGGAGCGCCGTGCCCCTGGAGGCAGAGAAGCGGCCCTGTGGAGGGCGGCCAGGTGAGGCCCAGCTGCAGGTGAGGTGGGGCTGGCCCCACCCAGAGCAGCCTGCCCAGCTGATCCTCTCCACTCCGCAGGATGAAGTCCCTGGAGCAGGATGCACTCCGTGCCCAGATGGTCCTCAGCAAGTCCCAGGAGGGCCGGGCAAGCGTGGCCCCCTGGAGCGGCTGGCGGAGTCTCCCTCCCCCGCACCCACCCCATCCCCACCCCCTGGAAGGTGCGTTTGTCTAGGGGGGACGGGCTCAGCCTGTACCAGGGACCCCTCCCTACACCCAATTCTGGTTTGTTTCCCCAGATCTCAGCTCTCATACCAGCACCTCCCCAGGCCGACTGGTAAGGACCTAGTGGGGTGGCTTGGGTGGGCATGGGGGTGTGGGTACTCTGCTCTGTCCACTCACTCTGACTCTCTCCCCCACGCTGTCCTGCCCAGGCCTTTTCTGGGAGGAAGTTTGACTACAGGGTCTTTGCCGCCCTCCCTTCCTCCAGGCCTCTCTATGACATCCAGGTACCGGCCTCCGGTGCCTGTCCCTGCCTGTCCCCTCCAGCCTCTGCGTCTGTCTGGGGGTGGGGGCTGGAATGGGCCCCGCGCAGTCCTGATAGAACCTTCTCGTCCTCAGTCCCCAGGTCTGACAGAGGACATGAGGTCCTTGGAACCATCTCCCAGTCCTGGTGAGTGGGCAGCTAGGCCCGGGGTGCCCCAAGTGCCCGCTCGCTGCTCACTGTGCCCCAATCCCGCCCACAGGCCTCCAGCCAGAGGACGGAGAAGTGGCCATGGTGCTTCTGGGTAGGCCTTCAGAGGAGGTGGCCCTGTGCAGCAGCCGGCGGCCGTGGCGGCCCGGGCGCCGCGGTCTGGGCCCAGTGCCCTCCTAGAGCTGAAGCCTTCCCTGGCTTGGGGCGGGGCCTGCCGCGGCAGTGGCACCTCCCCATCTTTTAACCTGGGTGTTAGCGTTTGAAATAAAGCCCCCTCAGGAGCCCTGGCCTCTAACTGCCCCTTCCCACCAGGACCTCTTGGCAAGACTGTAACTAGTGAAGTTTGTACAACCAAAGACTCTATTTTGTGGTTTAAGGAGAATAAAATTGACTCACGTTTTACTCTGGCCGTGGGTTGCGCCATCCCCAGCCCTCTCCCACGAGGTGCCAACACAGCTTCAGAGGCCACTAGGCAGCTGCACACTCACAGGGAGTAGGGCCTGCAGCTGGTCAGCTGGCGGCCACCGAAGCTTGGTGACAAAAAGAGGCGGAAATGCCCCAGCCGCGCCTCCTGGAACTGGGTGGCACCGTACTCAGGCCCGTCGCCCGGCCGCACCAGCGACAGGTACCTGTCCTGCTCCAGCAGGGTGCGGCTTAACAGCTCCTGCACCAGGCCGGGCTGCACCGCCTCCAGCTGCCGCTGCACCACGGAAAACAGGTCCACCTCGCGCAGGTCGAACACCAGCGGCTTCCCGTACCTGGGGGTGCCAGACCTGGCTGGAACGGGCTGGGGAGGGAGGGGCTGGAGCGTGGGGCGGGGCTGGAGCGTGGAGCCGGGGCTGGGGAGGGAGGGGCTGGAGCGTGGAGCCGGGGCGGGGCCAGCCCGTGCTGTGCCCCCTGCACCTGAGCGCCCCAGTAGAGCCAGGCGAATGGTCTCAGGCTTCAAGTGGTTTGGGTTCACCGCGTCCACGTAGTTGGTATCCTGGTAGCGCAGGAAGGTGGCTGCCTGGCCCGAAGGGTCGATTACGAGGGGCCACCTGGGGCAGCAAGGTCAGAAGGTGGACTGGAAACCTTGATTGCCCCCACTGCCTCCCTGCCCCAGCCACTGACCTGCCGTCGGCTTGAATGCGGTTGCCCACATCTTTGATCAGCACATCATGCAGCTCGGTGACTCGGCATTTCAGCCCAGGAAACTCTTCTGTGGGGATGGCAGGTTGGGGCTAACCTGAGGGTCCCCAGACCTCAGCCCCTGCCGCCCTAACTGGGCCCCACCCACCCTCCTGGGCCTGCTCCCGAAGTTCCAGCCTGGCCAGGGCCAGCGTCTCCTCGGCCTTCTGGGCCTCCTGCGGAGCCTGTCCACTTGGTCCTCAGCGTCCTTGATGGCCTGGAGGAGGGGCCACACTGCATAGCACCTGCCACCCACCCTGCGGGGCAGCAACTCCCCAGGCCACAGGGCCCACCTGCAGCGTGACCTGCGACATGCCCTTGTGCCGCTGCTCGCATTTATCATGCTCCGTGATCCTCTGGTACAGCTCGCAGTAGGCCTGCTGCAGCTGGGGACACAGGCTGCCTGTCACACCAGGTCCCTGCCCTGTCCTCCCGGCCGCCCAGCAGCAGGGGCTCACCTTCTTCTGACATTGCTGCTGCCCTTTGGCCAGCTGCTGCACTTTGGCTGTCAGACTGGGTGCAAGGAGACAGGTCAGGGGGCCTCCTTGTGCCCACCTCGCCCTCGCCCCACGGCCACACCGCTGGCTCTCTGCCTCCCTTGTGCCCACCCGCCCTCGCCCCCCACGGCCACACCGCTGGCTCTCTCTTCTGCCTCCTTGTGCCCACCCGCCTCGCCCCACAGCCACACCGCTGGCTCTCCGCCTCCTTGTGCCTCTGGGCCTCCTGGACACGACGCTGCTGCTCCGCCTCCATGTTCCGGAGCATGGCCTCTGTGAGACTCAAGTCCCAGGACTGCAGCACATGAACCACGGCATCCAGAGAGGCCACCTGAGGATAGAGGACACTGACCAGGGTCCCGCCAGGAGGCCCCCTGTCCCCTGCAGCACTTCCACAGAGCCTTCCTGACCCGCCTGTACCTGCAGGGACTTGGGGCAGGCCAGACCTCACTGAAGATGTTGGTGGAGCCTGGGGCGTCCAGGCACTGGAGGACAGTGTCTCTCCCCTGTCTGCTGTGGGAACTCCAGTTGTCCAGCTACTGGGCACCTGCCAACTGCCAACTGGCCCTCAGCCCTGCTTTAGTTCTGAGGGACCTTTTTTTTTTTTTTTTTTTGGGTCATACCCAACGATACTCAGGGGGTTACTCCTGGCTCTGCACTCAGGAATTACTCCTGGCAGTGCTCAGGGGGACAATATGGGATGCTGGGGATTGAACCCAGGTTGGCTGTGTGCAAGGCAAAAGGCCTTCCCTGCTGTGCTCTCGCTCCAGCCCTCTGTGACATCTGCCCTCAGGTCCGTCTTGCTGCCTCTGGCATCTGCTCTGCTGTCACGTCCCACCCAGTTCCCAGCTACAACTTCAGGCTGGCCGTTCTCTAGAGTTTCTGTATGGGCCTTTTCCATGTCCTCCATGTCTTGCTCCATTAGGGGAACACCCAGAGCCTGAGGCACCATCCATTCATTCATCTGGTGCCCTTTTGTTGATATATATATATATATATTTTTTTGTTGTTGTTGTTGTTGTTGTTGTTTTGTTTTTGCTTTTTGGGTCACACCCAGCAATGCTCAGGGGTTACTCCTGGCTCTGCACTCAGGAATTACTCCTGGCAGTGCTTGGGGACTATATGGGATGCTGAGGATCGAACCTGGATCGGCTGCGTGCAAGACAAACGCCCTACCCACTGGACTATCACTCCAGCCCCTTGTTGATATTTGAGGGGAGGGTTTCCCACACCTGGCAGTGCTCAGGGCTTTACTCCTGGCTCTGCGCTCAGGGATCACTTCCGGCAGGGCTCAGAGGACCATAAGGGGTGACGAGATGGAGCCTCAGTTGGCTTTGAGCAAGAGCCAACTGGCTGGGCGTCCCTTGCTGCCCTGCCTGTTTGCTCTCTCCTCCACCTCTGAGTCCAGGCTTTGCCTGGGCCTTTCTAACCTCAGACCCTGGACTTCTCAAGGTCTTTCAGAGTGTCCCCAGCACCACTGCCTGTGAAGGGCTACACTGGATGATGTCCCCTGAGAAGTCTCTTGTCCAACCTCTGCCTCTGTGTCTACTCAGCAACCACCCCGGGCTCCTGAGTCCCTTTAGCTCAGTCTAGACCTGTCTGCACTGTTCCACCTCGGCCTGTGAGGCCGCAGGATTCCATCTCGTGGGGGTCCCTACATGCCAGGTGGGGGAAAGCAGGTCCCCGCTGTCCGGAAGCAGAAATGGCTGTTAACCTTCCTCCTGTGTCTCTTGCTCCGCCACCCCCCAGCTCAGAGCCCTTTCCAACTGCTGACTCAGAGCTCACAGCCACTGCCCAGACAGAGCCAGTGGGAACGTCTGTGCACCATCTCCTCCCCGGGCCTGTCCTTTCACTCGGAGGGTCTTGGCAGAGCAGAGGATTATGTCTTGTTCATATTCTCCCACCCTAGGGTTCATGGAGACAGCCCAAAGGGTGAGACTCAGCCCCAGGACCACCAGCTCCCCCGGGGCAGGTTCACACCCCTGAGATTTGCCTGCACCCCACCCCCCTCCCTGGCACCCACAGCCAGGTGCAGACTGGAAGAGGAAGACCCCAGGATCACAGGGGTGTGGTGGACCCCCTGTACAGCAGGGGGCGCTCTGGGTCCCTCCGGAGGTTTGCAGATGCGGTCCTGTGTGGTCTATAGCCAACGGCTGGCCCACCACATGGAGTTCATCTCCCCACAACAGGGTGGGGCCCAGGGAGCCGTGGGTGGGTGGGTGTGTAGTGGGGGTCTACATCTCCCAGAGCTCGTTATCTCAGATCCAAGAAGCAGCCAGCAGCCTTCCTCAATTTCGCCACTCGCGGGAGAGGAGGGTGAAGGCGGAGAGGAGGGGTGAAGGGGCAGGGCAGCCCCCAGGAAGGGAGAGTACTGGGAACCCCTGGGCTCTGCCCTTTCCCGTTCCACACCTGAGCCGGTGTGTTTCCATCCTCCGCATACACGCGGGGATCGGCTCCCAGCTGCAGCAGCACCTCCACGGCCTCCAGGTGTCCCCAAGGCGGCGCGGTACAGCGGGTGCGCCCGAACGCTCCCTGAGGGTGGGGTGCGCTGAGTTTTGCAGCCCTGCTCCGCCCGCGCCGTGCCCTGCCACACCTCTACCACTGCCTGCACCGCGCCCCGCCACGCCCCTGCCCTGACGCAGCCCACGTCTCCTGCCCTGCCACGCGCGCGCCCTGCCATGCCCCCCCCCCATCCACGCGGCCCTGCGCCGCCCGTGCCCTGTCCTACAACACCCAACGTCACGCCCCGTGTGCCCCGCCACGCCCCTGCCCTATCACACCCGCTCCCTGCCCCGCCTCCCTGCCAAGCCCACGACCTACCCACGCGGCCCTGTACTGCCCCAGCACAGCCCTGCACCCCGGCACCGCCACAGGCCCAACCCACCTTGCTGTTGGGGCTCGCGCCCAGCTCGGCCAGCAGGCGGATGGCCTGGGGCTGCCGCCCGCGGCCGCCTCCGACAGCGGCGTGTTACCGTAGCCGTCTTCGCTCTCCACCGTGGCGATGCGCCGCTGCCTTCGCCGCTCGGTCCCCACGTCGTCGTGGCCCACGCCGTCGCTGGTCAGCTCCGCCTCCACCTGCGGAGGCCCGGGTCACCTGCGCCCAGCCGGCCGCCCGCCACCGCTGCCCGCCGCGGACCTCCTGCAGCACCGCCCGGATCTCCGCCAGGTTCCCGTCGAAGGCCGCTTCGCGCAGGCGGGCGCGTCGTCTCTGCTCCTCCTGCCGCCGCCGCTCGGTCGCCTCCTCCTCCTCGCGCCTACGCCTCGCCGCAGCCTGCTCGCGCCGCACCATCTCCAGGGAAGGCCTGGGGGTCAGCGGGGCCGTCACTGTCTGGCCGCTGCCTCCCCTCCTAGGTCACGAGTTTACCCTGCGGGGGCCCAAGGGGGGGGAGCGCCCACCTCCCTCTGCAGCTTCTCCATCTGCTCCAGGTAGGCCTCGTGCTCCAGCCGACGTCGGGCGACCTCCTTCCTTGCCAGGTAGCGGCGGATCGCACACTGCAGCACCGTGGCGGCCCAGTCCTCTCGGCTGGGCCCTGCCGGACAGTGAGGCGGCTGCTGCTTGCTCCAGGGCCCGTTGGTGCTAGGCAATAGGACAGCCCAGCACGTGCAGAGCTCCTCGCCTCACCCTGCCCCACCCACAAGCTGACAGAGACTGGGCAGGCAGTGGGGTCACTGTAGTGAGCCCAGGACACCCACTCAGGCCAGTCGGTGGGAATACCAGTAGGACCGCAGACCTGGTGCCCAGCCTGCACGTGGCCCTGAGTCTTTGGCCTCACTGTTCTTTTCTCTAAAATGGGCTGATGGTGGTAACCACCCTCAAGACTGTTCCAATCCTGGGGCCGGAGTGATAGCCCTGTGGGTAGGGTGGTTGCCTTGCACGGCCGGCCCATGCTGGCCCTGTTCCATCCCCCGCATCCCATATGGTCCCCGAGCACTGCCAGGGGTAATTCCTGAGTGCAGAGCCAGGAGAAGCTCCTGAGCATTGCTGGTGTGACCCCCCAAAAAAAAAAAAAAAACTGTCCCAGTCTGCTTGGAGCACACCCCTATCTATACTCCTTTTTGTCCAGTGTGCACGCACGCACACACACACACACACACACACACAAGAGCTCACAACCAAGAGCTCACAACCAACTGGGTTCAGTCCCTGGCATATATAGATGCCCAAACCCTGCCAGATATGGCCTGAAAACAAAACTAAACCCAAACGTCAGAACCGGTCCCCAGATTCCCTGTGCCTCTAGGAAAGCAGGACAGCCATCAGCACCCTGGGTGGCGGGGGAGGGCAGGGTCTTGGCCAGCAGGGATGGTGTGGAAAGGTGAGGGTGAGCAGGATGACAGGGATGTAAACACGGGGAAAAGGTGACAAGAACAGGTGTGTTGAGCTGGAGTGAGAGCCTAGCGCGGAGGGCATTTGCCTAGCATGGGGCTAACCCAGGTTCAATCCCCAGTATCCCATATGGTCCCTGAGCACTGCCAGGCATTATTCCTGAGTACAGAGCCAGGAATAACCCCTGAGTTACTCAGGTGTAACACCCTCCCCAAAAGAATGTGTCACTTGCAGATGGAGGGGTGCGAGGAAGGTCGGGCAGGGTCAGGACATGACACACTGCACGGAAGAGGGAAGAAAACTTCGCGACAAGAACCTCATGAGATGGGAAATGTAGGGCCTGACCCTCCCGGAAAGTACCATCAGGGACCCCCCCGCCAGCTGAGGAGGAGCAGGTCTGGACACCTCTGATGGGCAGCCAGATTCAGACCAGTGCCGCCCTGCTGGATATGTCCTGGCCTCCCCCTGGGCACTGCTGGGTCACCCTCCACTGGGAG
>JAJIBD010003534.1:0-100090 GCA_021461705.1 Cryptotis parvus
ACCCATTTGTCATCCCTGGCACTGCAAAGTCTCTGAGCAAAGTCAAGGAGTGACTTTCCTACCAATCCATAAATAACTCCAGCAAACTGCAGGGTGTACTACAACCCAACCTCTAAACAACAAACTGGTTAGAAAGATATGTAAAATTATGACACTATTAATAATCCAAGAATTACAGTATAGTTATATTTTTATATTAATTTGAAAATTTACCTTGTTTAATAACTAAAGTCTAAAATGTGGCAACTGCCTATAAAATATTCTGTAGATAAAAATAAATAATTTAAATAAATTACTAGTTATGTCACTATACTGTAGCCATTATCTCCCAATAAATACAATAAATAAACAAAAACCCAGAGTGAGGATCTGGAGATATTAAAGTCATTGTTCGGTATTAATGGAAATACAAATGACACAGTCACTATGAAAAAAAATAGGGATTTTTCTTAAACACTAAAACTGAATTACTAGGGCCGGAGCAATAGCACAGCAGGTAGGGAGTTTGTCTTGCATACGGCTGACCTGGGTTTGATCCACAAGCATCCCATATGGTCCCCCAAGCACTACCAGTACTTCCTGAGTGAAGAGCCAAGAGTTACTTCTGAGCATCACGGGTGTGATGCAAAAAAAAAGCAATCAATCAATCAATCAATCAAAAAAAACTGAATTACTATACAACCTCAAAATTGCACTAGTCTGCGTATATGTCCCAAAGAATTGAAGGTGGAGTCCTGAAGATAATTCTGCAACCAGTTACTGTAGCATTATTCATAATACACAAGACTGAAGTGATCCTGGAGAGCAGAGCGAGGAGTAAGCCCAGAACACAACTGGTGTGATTCAACCCCCAAACAAAAATATCGTGATAGTAAATTGTATATGTAGGTTATCACTTAAACAATGTTTTCTGTATTTTATATTGCATATTATAATAGTATACCTAAAATAATTATAAATGTATGTAAGTGATCAAACTTAGAAGAGACATTATTAATTGTACATAAGACAGAGGATGTCAGGAAAGTTTCAAGAATAACTTCTTCAGGTTAAAAGAGTAATTGTTTTGCATATTTTCAATGACTGTTCAATTCCCAGAACTGCAAAAAATCTCCAAATACTGACAGGAGTGATCCCTGAGAACAGAGCCACCAATAAACCCTGAGCACCACTGCATGTGCTAATCCCTGCCTCAAAGGATAATTTCCTCAGTATATTTACCCTACTGGTACAGAAGTCTTTGAATTTCAACTCTTTCAACATAATAGATTTACGTGGTCAATAATCCAGACACATCTTTAATTGCTGTCCATAGCTTTCACATATCTGTATGCCCTCCTTAGTAAGACTGTAAAGACTTTAAAAGTTGCAACTGAGAGCAATATAAACATTTTTTCCATGTCTATCACATCTTTTTTTTTGTCTAACTGAGTGGGGCTTGTATATAAGAGCAGGTTGAGGAAAAGTGAACACAAACTAACAAATTTTTATTGCATAATTCCCATGTGTAAGACTTGGTCCAGAAATGAAGATCATATGAAAAAGAAAAAGGAAGATACAATAAAGTGTATATATGTATATATATTTTGTATATATACATATATAACTGTGTGATATTTATATATAATATGTATTTATATAAATATATGTGTATATGTATATATATATTTCAACACATTCCTCATATTCAGAGTATAAGGAAGGAAGGAACAAAAGAAGGAAGGATCAAAGGAAAGAAGGGAGGAGAGGGAATAAGGGAGAGAGGGAGTGAGGGGAGAGGGAGGGAGGGAGGGAGGGACAGAAAGAGGGAGAGAGGGACGGAGGGAGGGAGGAAGAAGGAAGGAAGGAAATAAAGAAGGAAGGAAGGAAGGAAGGAAGGAAGGAAGGAAGGAAGGAAGGAAGGAAGGAAGGAAGGAAGGAAGGAAAGGAAGGAAGGAAGGAAGGAAGGAAGGAAGAAAGAAAGGAAGGAAGGAAGGAAGGAAGGAAGGAAGGGAAGGAAACCATTTTTTGTATTCAGTCAAAACTGTATTTCTATCACACCACTGAAACTGTTAGCATTCCAATTTTTAGACTCAATGTTGCAAAGTCCAGTGGTCATCATCATTTGTTAATTTACTTATCTTTCTATCATAATCATGACATTCCTTCCATTAACATTTTCTTCACCAAAATATCACCAGGCATTTATTTTCCTCCTGAATCATGGTCATTTCTGCTAAGTTTCTTAAAATCCTATCTCCTTCATAGGTCTATCTCCTGATCCAGATACAACTGGATACTGAATAGTCTTCTCAAACTTGATTTGTCCATGTTAGAATTTCTGGGGTTTCTTATTTGGAGGGTGGTGGTTTGGGCCATACACATGGTTTACCCCTATGCTCACTTACTGGAGTAATCACTATTAGCAAAAACACCTCCATAGGCAGTGCAGGGGATAGAACCTGGGTTGGCTTTGTGAAAGGCAAGTGCCTTACCTAATATACTATGTCTCTAGCCTTCCATATTCACATTTATGCTCCAACTAGAATACCAGTTTCTTTATCTTGTCATTTTCACATCAGTGAATAGGAACTCCATCTCTTTAGATGAATACAAATTCTACTCCAAAACTCTGGAGTCACCCTCAACTTTTCTGTGTTGGTTCTAGCTTGAAATATGTGTAAAATTTGAGCTGATTTTGCCACATATAAAGCTAATCATCCACAGCCACCCTGCAGCAGTTTTTTTTTTTTCAATCCGACCAGGTATGCTGAACCAGAGACTCTCAGACATGGGGCAGAACTGCTACTTGCTCTCCCTGTGCCCAGCTGCTAGTGAGGCGCCCGGGAGGCATGGCGGGTTCTAGCCCTGGCCTGCCACCCAGTAGAACCTCACAACAAGCCAGACCGCCCTCCCCTACTCCATGGGGCCCGCCATTTTCCACATCGGACTTCCCTCTCGTCACAACTCCACCCAGCAAACCAGACTATCACAGCAAGGCTCACACTGCCGCTAGCGGCCGTGCAGTTCATCAATATATGCTTTATTTAGAGGTGACTACAACAGTATGCCACCTGCATGGCCAGCCTGGCAAGTTGCTCATGTAGTATTTTATATGCCAAATACCAGTAACATTTATATTAGGTCATTCCCGTGACCTAATATAATGGTTTGAGGCTCTTTATGTTCCTGGAGCAAGCGGATGCCTTTGGATTCTACTAGCATGAATCAGGACTTATGGAGATATTACTGGTGCCCGCTCTAGCAAATAGATGATTAACGGGAAGATAGTGATAGTGATAAAGCTAACTGGTATTTTAATTGATATAATCAGATGATTTATTGAAATAGTAGTCTGATTATCTTTGCCTTGCTCTGACTTCCTGAAAAATATCTGTAAATTGCAGGTGACTTTAAATCAGAAAAATTAAATTGCAGCATATTGCTTCTTTGTTCAAACAACTTCAGTGTCTGTCTATGGGATTAAACCCAGACATTTCACAATAGTTTACAAAGTACTGTACAATACTCATCTTTACTTATCTTTAACTATCTTTAACTAAAAACAAACCATCTTATCTTACTGTATTTTTCTTTGTCCTACTTCCCTCAATTTTATCTCCAGTGATCTCTAAGTATTTTCTTGGCCACTCTAATTTGCCTTCTTAAAATCCTTGCTTTAGTTAACTCCTATGCCCCAAATATTTCCTCAGATTATCTGCTTGGTTCATTAATTTATCTTTTTTCAAGTCTTAAGTGAAAAATATCCTCCTGCTTAAGACCTATAATGATCCCCTCATCGTCTATTTCCTATTTAATTCTGGACACAACACACTGTCTCTCTTAATTTGTCCCTGCGCTCTATTTTTCTCTAATCATAGCTTTAATTTAAGGTAGCTATATAATCTCAGTCATTTAAATAGACATGGTATTTTATCCTTCTGCCTCTTTTGCCAACTATGTTTTGGGAAAGTAGAAATCATTTCATGTTTTGTTTTGTTTTGATATGTCCTAACTTCCAATAACTGTTCTAGACATATCAGTGAAATATGACTTGAAATAAAATACCAATGAAATACAAGGTTCTCTGAGCTTCAAGTAATATTCATGAAATGTCATAGAAATTATTTTATTTATAATGTTATGGTGGGAAAATATCCAGGTCTAAAATGGTATAATGCACCACATTTTTATATGCACTTATGGAGTAGTAATGATATAGGAAGCAGAGAAATGCTGACTCTTGTTCATGATTAAGTAAGTAAATATCTTACCCACCTCACCACCAAGGAGTCCTGTAAAATCCTATATGAAGGGTCGTTATTTAATAAGAATATTCCCAGAGTCTCAAAAATTACCATATTGGAAAAAATTATTTTTCTTGTTTCTGAAAAAAAGGCATCTAATTTAGGGAAATATCATGTATTCACAGATTATTTTGTTATAGATGTTTTAAGTTAAGGTCCCTCAAAATTTCATATTAAAACATGGTTCGAGTTTATTATGCATAGCAAATGTGGTAACTTCCAAATTAGGGTCACACACACACACAGACACACACACAGAAAAATACTGTTTCAGGATAAGTGACTCCTGCTGATGCTGTGCAATTCTGCAAATGCTTCTCTGAATCATGAAATTATTTATATTTTAATTGATCACATGTCCGTCTTGCTGTATAGTTTTAGCATAAGAAAACCACTAGTCCTGGCTCTCTGGTATGAGTCTATATGAAAACATGGTAAACATTTCAATAAGCAATGGCAGCTGTTGTGAAACTAACAGGAGATTTAGGAAATCAAATGTGTATGACTGGAGTTCATCACTCTGCTGCAAAAGCAGCATGCCAATTCTCCACTTGTTCCAGCAACCAGAATAGAATACACACAAGCCCAATATTCTTCAAACCAGTATTCCTATTTCTGGTGTTCAGCAATTTGAGAAGCAGTAGAAAAGAAGAGAGGAAGTGTTGGCACACTTAACTCAGGGTGTGAAACTGCCACGGCAGCATCCTTTAACGGTCTATAGGGCAAAAAATGAAGAAGTAGAGAGGAAGACAGAAAACCAATTACACCAATACTCTAAGCTGTCTACACTAAGCACATTAGAAGAAATCAACAAATAATAAATAAAATCAGCCAATAAATGAAATTATAATCCCAAAGTCTGAGAATGCATTCTCCTTGTGACTTAGGTAAGAACACTTATCCATTTGACACAGAGCTCTGGTTTTCCATTTTGTTCTCCCAATGTATGATTTGTGGCAAGGCAGTCTCGCTGGGGTTTGTTTCTGTACATTTTAAACAAAAAGGGCTAAATATAGATTTTTTCCCTATTGTGTTCTTCCAGTTTGAGCATTTTGTGTGATTTTCTGAGACAAGTAAAATGATGAATATTAAGATGGTTCTTCTCTTCTCCAAACTTATCCCGTTAGCAGAACAAGCAAAAAATTATAACCATTTATCACTAAGAAATGCTGTGTTATACAAGAAATGCTAACCATATACATTGGCATTATTGTATATTTCTGTTTAAAACATGTTGTTCATTCGTGGGTCACAGTGGGCACACTGGCCGGACATGGAGTGGAGGAATTGAGCCCCGTCATCTCATCCCCCACCTCCGATGACCCAGTGGGCATGACCACGAAGATGCGCAGGTGCCATTCACAACCAACCATGAACCAGGACTGATAGTGACTCCAGGAAGAACGACCAAAGACACAACTACTACAGCTACTTCTTGTGACACTCTGCAAAGTGGCCTCATGCCATGTTAACATGCCATGTTAACAAAACCACCCAGTTGAGGGTCAGGTCTTTTGCCACCACCTTTCCCTTATATATGTTGCAATGATCAATGTTGTTGCAGCCAGGTATGGCAGGTGGTATGGGTTAGGGAATGGTGGAGGTAGGGTAGCACTGTGACAACTATACTGCGAAGATATCTGTAAATCACGATGTTTCAATAAAAAAGTAAGAAAAAACATGTTGTTCATTTAGTTTCTAAAACATCTACTTATGTGTCTGCTAGGCTGTTTGCTGCTCTCTTCTGCAAGTGTGTAGTAAATGAAGATAAACACTCCTATATAACTAACACAGGGCACCATTAGAAACACATGGGGACTAAGAAGTGAAACCTTTGTAGACAGATACACACAAATGAATGTACACATCTCTTAATACATTCTTGTAATAAGTGTGTTTGTATTCTATGCGTTTGTATTCAAAGCCACTTGACTTTGTTATTTTCATCCTTATGGGGATTTAGGTTTCACAAAAACGAACTGAGAGCTCTATAGCTGACACACAGGCCCAAAAAAATTTCTCAATGGATACCTTAGGGTAGGACTGAGAACCTGAGTTTCCCAGCTTAAAGAAAATAGGCAGTCCGGTACAAGGGATTTCACTGCTTTCATTGCCTTTTCTCTTTTTATTTCTTCCTAGTCTATGCCATATCTTCTTTTATATATCGGGGTTTAATACTATCAATCACCTATTTATTTTCTTCTTATAAAATAAAGCATATTTTATTAGAACTTATGACTCCAGACATGGGCTCTGCAGGGTGCAGATACCAATTGTGGTCCACAATTTCAATGTTGGTGGATTTCGCGGGTTGACTATTGAATATTTGTAAAAAATTAACATGAACATCTTTGTTAAAAAATTGAGTAGAAAAGCCCTCTATGTTTAATAAGTTCAATAAGTGAAAAGAGTAACACAGATGGTCCAATTTGCATGTAACAACCCAGTAAAAAGGCCCTAACTTTAGTAATATCATTTTGAGATATATGTTGCAATAAGCAATAGAATTAGTGCTTGCTAAGGGAGGCAGGTATGGGGTTGGGTGGGAAACGAGGATCTTTGGTGGCAGTAGGGGCACAGTAGTGATGGGACTGGTGTTGGAATATTGAATACTTGAAACAACTGTACTGTGAACAACTTGGTAAATCACGGTGTTTAAATAAAGTTAAAAAAATAACATTTTTCTTAGGCACTGGATTAGGAGATGCAAATCCTCTTTAACAGCTTAGATGGAATGCTTCTTCTCACAAAACCTAGACTGTAGTATGTGATATAATTAAGTACAGTACAGGAAAAAAAATTTATGGTGGAAACATGTGCTAATGTTAAAGGCTGCCCTTTTGAAGCACCCTTTCAAAGCTACAGGGGTGCTTTAAAACATAAAGCAGGGGACTAGAGAGATAGTACTTAAGTTAAAGCACTTGCCTTAAAAAATACAGTCAACGAAGATTCAATCCCAAGAATCCCCTATGTTTCCCTGAACACTGCCATGAGTGACCCTTGGGAATAGAATCAAGAGTAATCCCTTGAGCACCACCAGGTGTGGCTCAACTATCTTCATCATCCCACCCCAAACAAACAACATATACTATAGAGCATGTTGCTCTTCCCAATTTCTCCAAATACTTCTCACTTTATAACAAAATCCCCAGTCCTCTCCCTGGCTAGTTCGCTCCAACCACTTTAGTGCTTTACTAACTATTCCTTAGATACAGAAGACCACCACCCTTCATAGAGTCTTTGTACTTGATGATGGTTGGAGGACAGCAGCCCAGTGATATTCTGAAGGTCATCCATGACTGTATGTACTACTCAATTTAATCCCAATCCCTTACAATTACTGCTGCTGTTGCTGCTGCTGCTGCTACTACTACTACTACCACCACCACCACCACCACCACCACCACCACCACTACCACTACTACTACTACTACTACTACTACTACTACTACTGCTGCTGCTGCTACTACTACTACTACTACTACTACTACTACTACTACTACTACTACTACTGTACACAATTTAGCCTGTTTTCATATTTCCACCAGAAGTATTAGATGAGAGAAGTTTTGTGACTGCATTTTGTTTTTTGTTTTAGAAGCTTACTTGGAGTCATCTCCAGGCTACCACGCAGAGACTTCTAGGTGAAAGATAAGCAGCTCAATTCAGCAGCTTCACTGAAGATCAGAAGGAATAGTCAGAAGGAAAATCTTTTCATTGTTACCTTCTTATTAATGGCTTTAAAAGAACAGAAACAGTTGTTCTATCCTTATCAATTATTTCTAAAGATAGAGGAAGGCCAGGGACAACTAAAATGTTGTGCTACAATTTTTTTAAATTTTATTTATTATTAAATATTTTATTATACCACCATGAGATATACAATTACCACGTTGCTCATGTTTAGAAGTTTCGGCTCACATAGTGTTCCAGCACCCCGCCCTCCACCAGTGCCCATTTGCCACCACCAATGTCCCCAAATCCCTCCCCTTCCATAGCCTGCCTAAATGGAGGATTCTTTATCTTTTCTCTCTCCCTCTCTCTCTTTTCCTTCTCTTACACATTGTGGGTTGCACTACATACACTTAGAGGCCATCATGTGCATTTTTTGCCTGTATTTAATGCTCAGTTCTAGGTTGGTATTAACTCTTTCGACATTTATTCACACATATTCCCTTCTCTGTCTTACCTAACCTCTGACTCCCACACGTTTGCAGTAATTTCCACTTTTGGTAAGACCTCCTGATCCACGTTTCACCTGACACTGGATTTTGGTGTCATTATATGTTTTTTATATATATATATATATATATATATATATATATATATATATATATATGTCATGCAAATAAATGCAGCCATTCTATATCTCTCTTTCCTTCTGACTAATTTCACTCAACATGATCCTTTCCATGTCCATCCATTTATAGGCAAATTTCATAACTTCATTTTTCCTAACAGCTGCATAGTATTCCATTGTGTAGATGTACCACAGTTTCTTTATCCAGTCATCAGTTCTCGGGCATACTGGTTGTTTCCAGGTTACTGGCTATTGTGAATAGTGCTGCTATGAAAATAAAAGTGCGGATTGTGTTTCTACTGTATGTTTTTGGCTTCCCAGGGTATATTCCCAGGAGTGGTATGGCTGGGTCAAAAGGGAGCTCAATTTCTAGTCTTTGGAGAATGTCCATATTGTTTTCCAGAAAGGTTGTACAAGTCGACATTCCCACCAACAATGTATGAGGGTCCCCTTTTCCCGCATCCATGCCTGTGCTACAATTTTAAATCTGAAAACTCTTAGTAAAATCAATATAAAGTTTCCAAGCAGTAAGCCTGAACTTAGCCACCATATCTATTTAATCCTGTAAAAGTATTCTATCTCTTCTGATGGAACATGATTTGGGCCTGTCCCATTATTTCAGACCTAAATCATGATCCTTACCCTCCAATAAATGCCTTCTTTTATAGACAAAAAATTTCTAGTTGGCATTTTCAATGTAGAGTTCCGAGTACCTAAATATGAATACAGCACATTGTAGGACTGTAAATGGAAAAAAAATTATATAGTGTTATAAAATGCTTTCTAGAAAAAGTGACATCTGACAATACACCTACATCTGAAGAATGAATGTAAATTATTCTCACAAAGAAAATGGGGTACACCAAGAAGGAAGAGGGCCAAAAAGAACATTTCAAAAAACAATAGCCAGCCATCATAAAGCCTCTAAGTTTAGAATGGGCAAAATCAAGACTTTGTCAAAACTGAAGCCTAAATAGTAAAACTTTAGCAAAAGATTAGGAGACATGACCAGCAAGAGGCAGGGATGGATCAAGTAGGGTCCATAAAGCTTTCGGACAAAACTTGCACTTTACTCTGAGAGAAATGTGGGGCATCTAAGAAATTCTCATCAGAATAGTGATATTATTTGTGATTAAAACAAAAACCACCAGAATTAGTCAGGGCCAAATGTACATTACTAAGGCTGGAGGAAGAAATACCAATTTTGGAAAAAATGAGGTACACTGTGATTGTGTACACTATTTAGATAGAAATGGATCTCAAAAGAAGTGTAGGGGCCAGAATAATAGTACAGTGGGTAGAACATTTGCTTTGCATGTGGCCAATCTGCACTTGAAACCTGGCACTCCATTTGGTCCTCAGAGCCCATAGGAAGAGATCACTGAGTTCAAGACAGTCATAAGCCTTGAGCACTTCCAAGTGTGCTCACACACCCATCAAAAATTCACAAGAAGTAGAAAAGCGCTAAAGTCAATTAGAAGGAGTTGGCAATCAAGCCACATAAAATAAAAGTGTATATGATTAAATTATATTCATTAAATAGTAAATTTTTTCCTACTGTGGGTTGTGGAGAGAAAAATAAGACAAAGGAAGACAGGAATAGTTGACACCTATATTTTTATTTGAACAATGGGATGCTAAATTAAAAGAGTTGGACAATACAAATGTGGTCAAGTTTTTTTAATATGTTTCCTAATAATAAGAAGAATTCTGTGTTTCTTCCTTTAAATTGGGCAGAATTTATAATTTCTTTGATAAAATATGGCAGAGAGGAAGATGTCCTAGATTTGAAGAGAGTAGCCATTTACTGGCATATTTGGTCTGCGATTCTTTGCCACAGTCTTAACCATAATACAACTGCAGTCAACCATTTTATGAGGTTTCCCTTTAATGCTAAAATTATATATGTATATAATATTGTCATATATTACATATAATAATTTATATAATATATGCATATACAATAAGCACTGTTTTTAGGTAATAATGAATAACAGTAGCTTTATGGAAGAGAGAGCCCACAGGATAAAATGCATTCAAAACTTTGACTTTAGAAATGAATATACATACATTGCTTGGACATAAGGAATCAAGTTCCATAGGTTAAGTTCTCTGGTTAAAGCTTGAGATGCATAATTCAATCCAATTAAACCATACCAGTTAACACTGTAAGGAACAAAAAAAAAAAGGACAAAGTACTCCTGCTGAAAACCACCCAAATTATAAATTAGAGATAAATTTTCAATTTTCAAATAGAGAATTTGAAAATAGAGAAATGCTATTGTTTTGATCCCAAAACCAAATTTTAGTATATTTTGTAACAAGGCTACTCTCTTCCTATAGATCATTGATTTGCTCAAGTGGGCACCAGTAACATCTCAATATGTCCTGTCACATGTGAGATAGCCCAAGGGCATCTGCCCGCTCCAGGAACATAAAGAGCCTCAATCCATTCTATCAAGTCATGGGAATGAGGTCTATAATTGTTACTAGTATTTGGCATGTCAAATACGACACAGGTAGCTTGCCAGGCTCTGCCGTGCAGAGAGTAAAACTACTTCAATCTCATTCATTCTATATCTACAAAAAAACAGAGCTTAAAATGAACTGTCTGTAACCAACAAAGGAAAAAGTAATTCAAATAACAGCAAGGCCATAGAACTAAAAAAATAGGAGAGAAACTGTCAACACTTTCTTAAATATTTAACCACATAGGGTAAGTAATCAATCTAGTTCCCCAATCATTCCTACTTAGAGTGCAATGTTGTAGAAAAATAGAGGACCCTTTATTTTGGGGTACATAATATTTAGGGATAATCTTGGAAGGAATTCATTTTTAGGCAAATTAACCAAGGAGGAAAGAGTATATATTAAATACCTTAATATCACACCTTCATTTTGTCTGAATCACTGGAGGAAATCCAATCCCAAATTAATATAACAAAACCAAAGCTTGCTTGAAAAATTATTTCATCAAATTTTAAAGTTTGGCTTGGGCAGGGCATATTGGATGGAACCTTTTAATAGCTACTCAAGTAAAGGCATTCTTTCATTTTGTAAGAGTGAGCAAAAGAAGATTAAGTGGGCAACTCTGAAACTTCCTAATGTATTGGTAGAAAACATCCGTATATTAAGTTGGAGATCGATAAGGCTCAAATCGATATTAGAGCTTCATGTCAGAGGGCAGCACATGCCTGTCACAGATGCAGACTGAGGGGAGCAGAAGCAAACAACTGTGCTATTATTTGAGTTACTTTTTTTCTTAGTTGGTTACAGACAGTTCATTTTAAGCACTGTTTTTAGGAGATATAGAATGAATGAGATTAAAGTAGTTTTACTGACAAAAAAGAAAGCTAACAGGAGAAAATGCATTCAAAACTCACTGACTTTTAGAAGCTGATATCTGTTTGACACACTTATCACATTGCTAGTACCACATGGTAAACAGACAATTCGGACATACAAGACTTCCATATTCATATATTATTTCTGCTATCATCTTAATTGTGCTACTCATTGAAAAAGAATAAAATGCACCCTCACTATAGGTATCATGTTTAAATACATTTAAAAAAGTCAAAATTCTTATTTATTCACTTCTTGCATTTAAAATATTCCCCAGTAATATACTTGGCGTGATTCTTTGCCATAGTTTAACCACAACACAACTGCAGCTAATCACTTTACAGTTTTTCTTTACTGTTCAAATTTTATATATGTTTACATACATATACCCACATAAACTTAACCTCTAAGCATAAGCATATATACATGCTCTGTGTCATAAGAAGTTTAGAGGTTTTCCATTTTTTGTTTTCTTGAAACTAACAGCTTACCCACTTAAAGCACTATCATAATGACTGAAGTGTAATTACAATATTTTTTCAGGAAATGGGATGTTGTCCATTTTCTACCTCAAGATATAAGAGTCTAAGAAGTCATTTGTGATATTCAAACCATGTTTGGTTAATAAACAGGTAAGATGTTCAAAGGAAACAGAATTAGTACTGTCATCGTTAGCTATGACTAAGAATGTCATAACTAATGACATACTTAGTATGGTGTGGCAAGTGTTTTATAAGAGCAACTGAACTCCAAACACCTCATTATGAAGAATATGTCCATTCTCACCATGTTTATGATCTATTTAGAAGAATATTTTAAGAGTCATATCAAATATGGTTGACAATATCATGACTCTGTTCATTATAGAAGGTCAACATAATTGATTCTTACTTGAATATAGCTCTAAGAAAAATTGTATATTTACAGAAAATTTTAAATGTTTTTTTTCTTGGTAAGATGAAAACGAAGCAACTCAACTTATTTTCTTTAGTGACCTGAAATCTTAGAATAATTGCCCTAATAATCTGATATATTCAATTTATGAACCTATAAGCCTCCCTGCATCTTTTTTTTCTGAGTGGACAGGAAGGGGCACACTCAGGAGTACTCAAGACTAGTAGTAGTACATGATATCTGAGGTGTCCATACAGTGCCAGGGATAGAGGCTCCCACATGAATAGCATGTGCTTTAACTCATTTTACTCTCTCCCTCACCCACTCTCCTGATTCTTCCAAATAACCTTTCTTCATATATTTTGACCTGCAATGGTATTGCATTTTACTTTTTCACCCAAATAGTCTTTTGTGGAAGAAAACTTAGGAAAGAAATTTATGAGAAAGGTGAGTCAATCTTATATTTTTAACACCCCATATTTCTACTCTAAGTAGAGAACTGTTTTAGGAGACCCATGTGCCATCGAGTTATTATTCTAGTATTCTTGGAAAGTTATATAATTGATATAAAACATTTGCCTTTAGGAAATGATCTCATATTCTTATAGGGAAATGATACGTATGTGATAAGGAGAAAATAAGCAAGGTAAATAGTAAATATTCTGAATATTGGAAAGATAAAAAGTGGGAGAAAGTTTCAATGAGGTCATAAGGCTCTGGGCTATATATGAAAGCATCAGTCACTCACTCATGGGTTCACTCATCAAATATTTATACAATGACAGTCATATTTTAATGACTGGGCTAAGGTCAGGAAACTTACTCACCAGCAGGAAACAAGGCATTACCTTAGCACTATGATGTGATCTCTAAGCTTTGTGGAGTCATAAAGAAACAAGACTGTCAAAACTTGATCTTTATCTTGACATTTAGAATTATAAGGCCAATGCTAGAGAGACCATATAAGAGATAAGGCACTTGCCTTGCATGTGCTTGAAACCCTGGTTCAAATCCCTGTAACCACATATAGGCCCATGAACACAAGTGGTTGTTCCTGAGTGCAGAGACAGGATAGTTCCTGAGCTCTAAAGGGTATGACTGAAAACCTACCAACTCATTCCAAACAAAGGGAAAAATAAGTTCTAGGACTGCTTAATCATTCTATGCCTCCATTTTTTAGTTCTGTAAACAGAGGTAACAAATGTACGTACCTTTAGGAATTGTTAAGAGGATTAGATGACTTAATAAATGCGACACATATGTGACACATAGAATTACCACACAATGTAAGTCTATTCCTTATAATATCAAGAGACAGACCACACAATGTAAGTCTATTTCTTATAATAGCAAAAGAGACAGACCAGTGGCCAGAGCATTGGTATAGCGCTTAGTGCTTTTGACTTGCATCCATCAACCGGGTTTGATCCCCAGCACCTCATATGGTCCCCTGAGAACTTCCAGACGTGATTCCTGAGTGCAGAGCCAGGAGTAACAAACCCCTGAGCAACACTGGGTGTGATGCCAAAAAAAAAAAGAGAGTGAAAGAGAGACAGACCAGTGAAAAACAAATATAAGCATTGGAGACTTGAGCTGAATTAATTTTCTAGTGGCTTTTCTTAGTCCCCTTATTGACTAGACTTACAAACCTCTGAATGTTGGAAAAGGAGAGGGAGTTCAATCTCAGCTAGAATTCTTGAACAGTGATCCACAGTCCTCGAATTGAAGATGCACACCAGTAGGCTACTAATGTCTCCACAGGAAGGGCAAGTTGAGAAATATAAGAGTTACAAGCATTGAAACCAAGAAAAATATAATATCTGTTCTCTCATTGACTAGTGTCCCAAAAAGGAAATGAAAACTAACATTTCCATAAGAACTAACATGTCGGTTTCCAGACCAGAGAATTTGTGGGTTGTCATATTCAATTCCCAGGAATAAGCACAGAAAGTCTCATGATATCAAATGAGGAAACTGAACTGAGAAACAGTACAGAGGTTAAGACACTTGCCTTATTTTGGCTGATATGTTTGATACATATTGTCCCCTGAGCACTACCAGGAGTAATTCCTAAACATAGAGCCAAGAGTAATCCCCTGAGTATCACCAGGTTTGACCCCAACACAAAAATAAAAAAATTTAAATGAGAAAACTATGACACACAGAAATTCAGAACATTTTCAGTGAAAAGATTCACTAGTTTTCACTTTTTCTCTTAAACCTAGAGAAGATACTTATTACAACCTTAATTTTGAGAGTTCTAGTGCTTTTAGCTAACAGAAGTGGTAGAACTTCAAGTTCAGATCTTACAGTCACAGTGCATGATACACAGATGTTCAAGCCCATCATGTATACCAAAATAATTTATAAAATCACAAAGGTCGACCACCTTCCAAACCTATGGTTCAACAATTCTGGGTTGGATGAGAACCACTGGAGAAGGAACAGGAAAGGGTTTATATTTTCCTTTCTATTTCAGTATTCTTTCTCTCAAAATAAAAGATGTTATTACAAGTTATATATACTGAAAAACCTCTCATGCCAATGTCAGACCATCTGGTCTTTCCTGATCAAGTCAGGCCATCTGGGTACTAGCTAAGGGGTTATCTTGAAGAACTCTCATGTAGGCATTACACAAGCTAGTGACAAAGATCTTAAAGTCACACAGGTTTCCAGACCTCTAAGCCAACAAGGTCACTGTGATTGCAGCTACCCACACTGGGTGGCAGTACCTCCAAGCTGCAGGAGGAACTTGTGGCCTAGCAAACTTACATTCTGGTGGGAATTATATTTATTTATTGAGGTCAAGTTCAAATGCAAAAATAATGCATGACATTTCAAAGAAATCAATTGAATTGTTCCTTTTCAAAAAATTTTTCTGTCTTTTAAAAATCTCTAAAAATAAAATAAAATAACATTGACTTATCTTTATTGCTCTTTTGAGGGAGAATGAATCTGGCAGAGGAATGTTTACCACATAGCTGTAGATTAGCTAAATGAATGAACTATTCTGAATCTTGAATAGTATTAAGCAGAGGACTTAAAGGATCTGCCCCTATGCTCTTCACAGAGCTCCATGTGTTTTAGTTATGTCACATGCAATTAGGTACAGTTCATCTCTCTTAAATCCCCTGGAGATTTATTAATGTTCTTTCCCTTTCAAATGGCCATAGATTTGCTATTCAAATCAGTGCCCAATTTTAATCTTGCTTGAGCTCAGCTGAACTCCCTTGCTCGTGGCAGTTGAGGACATGAAGTGTGGTCAATACGTGTTTAAAAAATTGTCACAAGTAGAGCAGCAGAAGAAAAAAAAAGCAATATGGCAGCCATAGTCTATGATTAAAGACTGACTGGCAATGAAGTCACCAGTCTGACATTCATATTCACCTGTAACAGGGTTGAGTTAAGACACACATAGCATTTCTATGGCAATACTTCATGACATTTCTTCTGCTTGTTATTATATATCAGCCCAGGTCTGCTGAACTAGAGACTCTCAGACATGGGGCACAGCTGCTACTTGCTCTCCCTGTGCCCAGCTGCTCATGAGGCGCCTGGGAGACATGGCGGGTTCTAGCCCTGGCCTGCCACCCCAGCAGAGCCTCACAACAAGCCAGAGGACCCCCGACTCCATGGGGGCCGCATCTTCCACATCCAGACTTCCCTCTCTTCACAACTCCACCCAGCAGACCAGACTATCACAGCACGGCTCACGCAGCCCCTAGCGGCCATGCAGTTCATCAATAAATGCTTTATTCAGAGGTGACTACAAGAGTATGCCACCCCACGCGGCAAGCCTGGCAAGCTGCTAGTGTCATATTTGATATGCCAAATACCAGTAACATTTATATTAGGTCATTCCCGTGACCTAATCTAATGGTTTGAGGCTCTTTATGTTCGTGGAGCAAGCAGATGCCTTTGGGTTCTACTAGCATGAGACAGGACATATGGAGATATTACTGGTGCCCGCTCTAGCAAATAGATGATGAATGGGAAGATAGTATTAGTGATAGTTTTTATTAATCGATCAGGACGTATTCCTATCTCTGAGCTAAGTGAACACTCCTGGTGGCAGTTGAAGCTAGACAGTATGAAGTGCTGGCATTCAAACCAGAATCTGTGATGTGCAAGAGAAGCACCTGAACCTCTGTGCTATTCCTCTAGCTCTTTATTTCTCTTGAATCTTCCTACAACATTTAAACTAAATCGATCCGACATCCCAGGTCTGTGTATTTTCTCATCCCAAGCAAAAGTACAATGTGTGCCCTACTCTTACAAGATCGGAAAAAGACTAAGGGGTGGAAGTGGGTGGAATTTTACAAGTATGATTCTTACAATATTTTTTACACCAACTTATTAAAGACAAATAGATTCTGAGACTCTGAAGAGTTTTAAAATTATTCTCAGGAATTTCTTATATTTTTAAGAATTGTTTTCACAGCTTGTTTTTTATAATCAGTTTAGGACTAGCACCCAACTGCTTTGTTCTTTTAGAGCACTACCTTGCTTAAAAAGTAAAAATTGAAAGTCACAATGATCAATTGTCTTTCGAATGAACTATATAGTGTATATGCCACTATTAACCCGACAGCTTGTGATGAAAGAATAATGTAACCTCATCATGTTCTGTAACAGTGCTGAGTCATTTCTCCATGAAAGGATTAACAAAGAAGGCTTATTTCTCATCTTTTTTCAATACGCTTTAACTACATTACAGCATTCACATGAAAGCCTCCTCATACTCTTCTGAGTCACTGTTTTTCTCATACATAATTAAATTGGAAAAAAATAAGTTCATCTCAAATGTCAAATCCATATATGTACAAGTTATGTCCGAATCTCAAAAATTACTTAATATCAACAAGAGTGAAGCAATCTGAACATTCTAAATGACAGATCAAAATAATACTGTCTTGGAAGAACTTGTTCCTTATACAGGCCTGAAGGTCATATTAGTTAAGTATACTAGAAACATATGTTAAAGTTAGTCCATAAGAAACTCATTATTTTCTCAATATTTAAATGTTAATATAATGACTTATTAGTGCACAGAATGATACCATTTGACAAAAGGGTATGATGAATAGGACAGGTAAATGCTCCAAGAAGGGTAAGCAGACAGTTTACATGAAAGAATGAATTATGAACCTGGAGAGGCAGGTGAGTGCAGAATCTCTAAAAAAA
Organism: Cryptotis parvus; assembly: GCA_021461705.1. Classification (NCBI taxonomy): domain Eukaryota; kingdom Metazoa; phylum Chordata; class Mammalia; order Eulipotyphla; family Soricidae; genus Cryptotis; species Cryptotis parvus. Next base: position 18,010 of record JAJIBD010003534.1, read on the forward strand.
ACAAATCAAGGCCGGATGATAGCACAACAGGTAGGGCATTTGATTGGATGCAGCCAATCTGGTGTTCATCCCATATGGTCTCCCAAGCACTGCCAGGAGTAATTCCTGAGCAAAGAGCCAGGAGTAATCCCTGAGCATCACTGGGTGTGACCCAAAAAGGAAACAATAATCAAACTAGGCAAAAGAGGAGTGGACTGAGGGAGAGAACACTGAGATAAAAGTGATGAAAAGTAGATAACCTGGTGAAGGGTGAGGCATTGGATCTTGTATGCATGAAACCCTATCACTAACAGTACTGTAAATTTTGAATAAAACAAAAACATAAAAACATTAAAATTTGCCTGATTAGTACCATTTGGTATTATTTTACTTTAGCAAAGTGTCTAAGACATAAAAGCATGAATCAAATGAATTATGAAGTATAATACAAAATATTTCTCTGACACATTTTAATGTTTCATTGTTTAAAAACAATTCTAGACAGAAATTTATGGGTTATGGTTATAAGCTATGTGATCCTGAGTCTAAGCCCGTCTTTATCTTGTGGTATGTATCAGCATAATGCTTACTGAAACGCACCAAAAAACCAACAATGCTTCTAACTATTTAAAAAAAAAACAAGAGATGTCAAGCACCACATAAGCCTCTTCACAACAGAAAAATATGCACGTTTGCAAGAAATCATGCCTTAAGTACTACTAGTTACATTATATTAATGCCTCAGAGACTGCCTTTGAATGAAAATGTTAGGGAGTCAAGCAATATACGTACAGTTTTGAAATGTAGAATCCAGGAGATAATACAGCAGTTAGGGTGCCTGCCTAGATCCCCACCACCACATGATTCCCCAAGTCTTGCTAGACGCAGCCCTGGAGGCCTTGGAGCACTACCAGACTATGGCACTGGAGGCCCCAAGCACTAGCAGAGTGGCCCATACAATCTCTAGCAATACAGGTCCACGGAAGCACTGTAAGGACTAAGCAGTACCTCATCCTCAGGCCCTTGCATTCATTGCACTTCTGTCTCAGATGTCTAAGAATCATTGCTTTGGCCCCTGGGCCTGATCACCACTTGAGAGATCTAAAGTTGGTGGTGGAGGAGTGGGGGTGTAATATTTTTCCCTTCCCCTTTAAAAAATGTATATATGTATATATATATATATATATATATATAGATAGATAGAGAGAGAGAGAGAGAGAGAGGAGATATGACTGTGGTGCAATAAAAGTGCATATATAAATGTGTGTATATATACATATACACACATACACATATATAACACATACTATATATAGTACATATATATGTATGCATGTATATGTTTTGGGTGCACAGGGTTCACTCCTGGTGGCGATCAATGGACTTAATGTGGTTCTAAGAACCAAACACAGGTAGGTCAGGTTCAAAGCAAGTGCCCTTGCCCTACCTGCTGTACTATTGCTCTAGTTTCTCTCTCCCTTTTTAAACAAAGACACATTAAATAGCAAATCCCACTAACAGTCACACACCTTTAGCAGTGATGCTGGCCAAAAGCAGTATGTCTAGTACAATATATTTTTTTTTTTGCTTTTTGGGTCACACCCGCAATGCTCAGGGGTTACTCTTAGCTCTGCACTCAGGAATTACTCCTGGCAGTGCTTTGGGGACCATATGGGATGCCATGGATTGAACCCAAGTCGGCTGCGTGCAAGGCCCTACCCACTGGACTATCACTCCGCCCCAATATAATTTTCTATACTGCCTAATACTGTCTTTTTTTGTTTACTAGATTGCATTAAAATGCTGGTTTCTAAAAAAATTAGAGTTGCTTCAATTTCAAACATATGCAAATTACTTCCTAATAGTTAAAGTTTCAATATCTATCAATTGCAAAATCTATACTTTCGCAAACAGTAAGTGCATTTTCATTTCAAATATTGCTATAATATGCCACAATCCAGTTTATTGTTAATTCTCATTAAACAATAAAGAAATATTTTTTACATAAAATAATCACCAAAGATTAGATTAGATCTTAAAAAAGCAAATCCAGTGATTGACCAAGGAAGGAAGGAAGGAAGGAAGGAAGGAAGGAAGGAAGGAAGGAAGGAAGTGAAGGAAGGAAGGAAGGAAGGAGGAGGGAGGGAGGAAGGGAGGGAGGAAGGGAGGAAGGGAGGAAGGAAGGAAGGAAGGAAGGAAGAAAGAAGGGAGGGAGGAAGGGAGGGAGGAAGGGAGGAAGGGAGGAAGGGAGGAAGGGAGGAGAGGGAGCGGGGAGGGAAGGAGGGAGGGAGAATGGGAGGAGCAAGGGAGGCAGGGGAGGAAAGGTTGGAGGGATGGAGGAAGGGAGGAAGGGAGGAAGGAAAAAAAGGAACGAAAGAAAGTGAAAAATCTAAAATTGGTCCAAGCAAGTACAGTAAAAAAAAAAAGTTCTGGGCCGGAGCGATAGTCCAGTGGGTAGGGTGTTTGCCTTGCAGCGGCCGGCCCAAGCCGCCCGGGTTCGATCCCCGGCATCCCATATGGTCCCCTGAGCACCGCCAGGAGTAATAGACACAGCAATCCTGCATCCTACAACAACTTTCCTGTGGCTAAGACTATTGATTATGATTCAGTTTCTTCTACAGGTGAAGTAACTTTTCAAATGTTTTAGGAAAACAACTCAACTAAAGCACATTTACACTTCAAAGAAAGTCACCTGGCATATTTTCAGTTCCCCAGGCAGAAAAAAAATCCAATCAGTGTTTCCAGCTATATGGTAAGTATACTTATACATTTTTTTTAACCAACCCAGATTTTTTAAAAAAATGCCCATCCTTACCCATGGAAAGAATATTACATCATCATACCAAAGTTTTTGAAAATATTTCAATTTTTTTTCAACTTCATCTTACTGGTGTCCTTAGAATTCAGTACTTTTTTGTATGAGTAGTGTGGATGTTTTAAAAAATACAAAGTAGGGCCAACAAATAAAAGGCTCTTTAAAAATGCACATAATAACAAGAGTAAGATTGCTCTCAATTATACACAATGGCAGTTTCAATATTACAGACTCTGAAAATAGGGGCAGGAAAAAATTATTCCTAGATAAAGATAATATCGTTTGAGAGATGGTACTTTGAGAGATGATTCTTTAAAACAAAACACCTTTGATTTAGCAAGCTTTCAAATTTGTTCTTGAAAAGGGCGTATTAACACCTTAACCTAAAGCAAATTAATATTTACCCAACATACATTCTATGTGAAAATTGCTCACTCCCTGGGTAAATATTCAGGCATGCCTTTCCACCCACATTCAGAAACTAGAATTGTTATTCATACAAGTGTATGTAACAGATTCTGAAAAAGTGACTTTTGCCCACAATCTTTTCATTAGGAAAAGCCAAATATAACCATGGGGAATGCATTGTTCTTGAAAGAATACATCTGCAGCATTATAGATGAATTGTTGTTCTCCTGGATGATTTTATGCTCAGGTCAATTTAATAAATTTGAACATGTCATCTACTAAATTATGTATCAGCAAGAAGACCTACTCACCCAGAAATTGTTCTGTTGTATCAATTGCAAGTTTAAAAAAATCATCATCTATAGCATTGAGAAGATTAAATTACCAGTTTTTTAATTTCAAGAACCAACGGAGTGTGACTACCTGCTGGATCCTCTGCCAAATAACCAAAAAAAGGCTGAGGGGGATGCACTTTGGATGTTATCAATTAAAGGAAGGCGGTTCATTAATCTTTACTGTCAATGCCTCTGTTCTGATGGCTCCTATATTATGTAGGTCGTTGCTTGTATTTCAAATGAAGAGCCATCAAGTTAAATTCACCTTAGAAAGGGGTAGCTATTGCTTCTCCTGGTCAATAATGAATAACTTTTATAAATTTTTAAATTATGATTGCAATGTGTGATTACAAATGTGAAATGGTTTAAGAAAATTCTCTAGTTCATAGATCTATGTCTCCAATATACAGTTACTACGCCTATTGTTTTCCAGGAATTCTACAATTAAACTAAAGCAAATAAGAACCAGATACTAAAGAGCTATTTTTTTAAAAATTGACCTCTTCAGATACTCTGTATTGAACTTTAAAAGAAGAAATTATGGCCGTTTTCTAGATGTTTAGAAAATAAAAGTTGCAAGCACATTAATTTTGAGAATTGGCAAAATAAGCTCTGTTTCAAATGAACGTGAAAAAAAAACATGAGAAATGATTAAATCAAGAGGACATGACGGCTCAGTCATCCTCAACTTGGTTATATTTGGCATATAGAAGTTGCAGGGCCATAGCAGTGGCACAGCGGGTAGGGCATTTGCCTAGCATGTGGCCAACTCGATTTCTATCCCCAGATCCCATATGGTTTCTGAGCACCTCCAGGAGTAATTCCTGAGTGCAGAGTCAGGAGTAACCCCTAAGCATTGCCAGGTGTGACCCAAAAAAGCAAAAAAAGGAAAAAAAAAGAGATTATTATTCCATTAGTAGTAATATCAATAAAGTTCTAAAATATAAAATACTAAAAGACAAGATTTGAAAGAGTGTATTGTTGCAAAGAGAAGCGTTGTTTTTCAGAAACAGATTCTGGAAAACCATGTAATTTGTGGAGTTTATTATGATGATTATTCCACAAGAATGACTAACTCTGCACTGGTATTATGGAGAGTTTATCTAGCAAAGTCTAACCAGAACCCACAAACAACTGAGTTATTTATGTGGAAGAAATTTGATCCAGGAAATTGACTTCATACTGATCAGAAAGTTGAAAAGCCAAATAAGAAATAACAAGGCAGCCTAGAGATTACCAAAAGAAAACAAATAATCAGAGGACATAAAAGAAAGTAGTTGGACCAGAGTCCAGGTACCAGGATTACATGAAGGAAGTTGTAACCTTAGCAGGCTTTTCTGACAAGAGATAACACATGGAGACAGAGCAAAAAGAAAGAAATCCCCTGCTTCCTTCTGTCTTTCTAAAAACATCTGTCAATCAAATCTAAGAAACAGTTAAATATGGGGGGGTCTAGAAAATTCCATCTGCAAGGGTTGTTACTTAGATACAGAGTATAGAGGAAAAATTACAAGGAAAGCTTCCAGGGCCAGGAAGATAGCTCACAGGTCTAGAGTAAATGCTTTGTATGTGGGAACCCTGGGTTCAATACCCAGCACCACGTAATTCCCTGAACAGTGAGGCAAGTAGCCCCACCAACAAGGCAAGTAATTCCCAAGCACTGCTAGGTGTGGTCCAGTCCTCTATCCCCATTCATCTAATTCACAAGTCCAGTACCACCATTTATACCTAGATCTATATTGAGGGATTTGTCAAAGTCAGAGACTCTTAGAACATACATCTCTAACATCACGACAAAGTGTAAGACCAAGTAAAAGGATCAATAACTTCAGCATTCCTTAAAGGCTTTATGGTTCAGCACAAGACTTAAACTGACACTAGTAAATACAGAACTTTTCCAAAATCAGTTTTGTTACTGAGATATTCTGTCCAACTAGCAATCAGTATTGGAAGGTAACCTTCCAATTCATTGTTTTCTCATGCTTCTTTATTAACACTAAGATTTCCTCAGCTGATCTGTTCATGAATGCCAGTACATTCTTCGATGTTGCTAAGTCTTTTTATTCCAAAAACCTAGGCCCCTAGATTCAATAATCCCTATTTCTTTATAGGGAAGAAATATTTATTACCTATAAATTTTGAGCTCTTATTACAGAGAACAGTTTAATACTGAATTAGTCTGGCTACAGAAGTTAAATTCCTTATATGTTCACAATCAATAAAAATGTTGATTTCTTGGGGAGCAGGTTTTGGTCCTCACCTGGGCCCCCACAGACACTCAAAGATTTGAAAACATCACGCAACACAACCACAGTCAGCCTCAAGGTCCAGACTGCACAGCTGGACACAGCCCAGCCCAAGAAAGAGAGGCCGAATTCAAGCCCAGGTATGCAAGACTCGACAACCACGCCAACCAGGCTTTTCAGGGAGCTGAAGCTGGGCTGCCTCCCCCACTCGACCCCCTCCACAAAGGCCTGGCGGCCCCACCCAGAACTGCTCCTAATGGAGTATAGGCTCTTTGGGCTGGTGCAATATCTCAAATCTGGTATACCACAAACATGCGGGAATCACAGGTTAAGTAACACAGAGAAGGGAACAGTGTGCTAATGATCATTAAAAATGATACTAGCCGAGAATTGGGCATTGAATATGGGGGAAAAGATACACATGATAGCCTCTAAATGTATGTATTGCAATCCACAATGTGTAAGAAAAGGGGGTAGAGAGAAGAGAGAGAGAGAGAGAGAGGGGACAGAGAGAGAGAGAGAGAGGCAGGTAGGGGAGAAGGAACCAAGACACACTGGTGGTGGGAAATGGGCACTGGTTGAGGGATGGGTGCTGGAACACTGTATGGCTGAAACCCAAACATGAACATCTTTGTAATTGTATATCTCATGGTGGTATAATAAAATATTAATTTAAAATTTTTTTAAATGTTCAGTTCTTAAAACTAAAGCTTTTCGGTAGAAAAAACTTTTATAAATCCTTATAATACTATAGTAGGGCATGTGACTACATGCATCCAAGAGTGTTTTTTTTCCAGAGAGATCATTGAGGATCACTGTGGTTGCTATTTGGAAAAGAGGTTCTCTAGATGATAACTACATTTGCTATAGTACTTGTCATAGTATTTGATCCATAAAAATCATGTCTTAGTTATCAATAAAGGGGGAACATGGTAATTTGTATATCTAAGATGTACTTGACAATAGTAATCTCATTTTTAGAAAGATCTCTCACCCACAATTTAGTGAAATTGAACCTACAAAATAGTAATAAACCACAAATATGCAGAATAAAGAATAACGTAGTTTAGTGTAGGTTAATTCTTCTGATCATAAAAATTAACTAATAACTTATATAAAAATGCAGGTTTATAGCAGAGACATGGGAAAATTATGCCCATCCGCCCACTGCTTTAACAACAAAATATTGGTGTTTACTGGATGATTGAATCCTGAATCCTGTTCTGCAAGTTCTTCTCTGTACTCAATTTCATCGCCCTTTGGCAAATTTCTTAAATTCTTAGAACTTTTCTATTTATCCATTACACATGTAGATAAAGATAGTCCCAAATTAGTGTGACCATTGTGAAGATAAAACAAATGTAAATATATCAGCAATATTGTCTGACAAATGTTACAAATTTCATAAAAGTTATTATTAAAGCATTAAGTCAGATACATAATTTTCCTTTTACTCAACCAAGAAATTTGGTCACCTAATCAAGCTGTCTTTCTAGGAACCTCAATTTCTATCCCTACCATCTTGCCACCTTTCTTATTTGACTTTAATGCTGTTATAGCTAGTCAAATTATATTTAAAATACATATATTAAAATTAAATTGTTCAGCTAGGCACATTTGTAAAAGTAATCACGGCCACAATACTGGCAAGAATTATTTATTACATATCCCAACTCTTTCATACCAGTATGAACTTTATAGAGCATAATTGGCATCTTGTAGCATGATTTGAAAGGAAATCAGAGGTGGGCAGCCTATGCACTTTATGAAATGGACCTCCATATTTAAGCACTGCTTCTGTAATAAACCCAGAGACATATAAGTACTGGCAAAACTTCAAGTGTCACTTACAAAATGTTGCTGCCCTTCAGGGATTCTATTTATCTCTCCTAAGGATGTCTGGTGAAGTGCAAAGCTTATGGAGAAAGATTCTGGTGAAGAACTTGTGAAGAGTTTGCATCTACATTGCTGATATCTTATTTAACTCAAACTTTGACACTGGAGAAAGTAGTTCTCAGTCTAAATGTGTAGGAACTGTTCATTCTCAATACCAAGCTGGGGGGTGGCGGGGCATTATTAAACACTGGTAATTTTTGGTATTATCTAGTCATAAGAAAATAATTTCATATATTTAAGTTGAAGTTTAGTTTCCCCCCCACCTTTTTTTGTCTTTTTTGGGGCGGGGGTGGTGCTACAACTATCAGTGTTCCTCGGTCTGCACTCAGGGATCACTTCCAGAGGTCTTGGTGGAACAAACGGGGAGCCATTGGCTGCATGAAAGGCAAGCACCCTACCCAATATCTCAATGTAATATTGCTCTAAGATTTCTATTTGTATTTTATGCAATAACGTTGATTATTGCTCAGATGCTTAATAAATTGTAGTGCCAACTCTGATGCTAACTTACACTGTATTTTCCTATAATTATTTGCCCAAATGGAATATTTCACCCACCTATCAGGTAGATGACAAAGACCAGACTTGGCAGAACTCAGTTTCTCTAAGAAATTACTAGTTTCTGTGGGAGGAAGAAGTAGAGACAGTTTTCTGGCCTGTGTTGTAAGCCCCTAAAATGTCATTTCTAAACCTGTCTACTCCATATGATAGAGCAGACAGACCCAGGCAAACTCTTAAACTACTTCCCTTACTAAGAGGCATCAGTATGATGTTAGAAAGTATGAGAGACAAAGGAGAGAAGGTAAAATATTTTCTGCTTTATTCTTGCCTCTTATGGTATCAGTCTATGGTTGTTCCCTTCTATGACTGTCTTTCCCTAACTTGGTAATACATTACAATTCCTTGGTGAGTCTTTAAAAATTCTACAAAGTTCAATCAAATCAGGATCACAAGGGTTAGGGTGCAGGTGTCAGTAAGTTTAAATTAATCTAGTAACTATCTATGTTTAAATTAATCCTGGTTGTTGCAGTACGCTGCTACCCAGAGCCTCTGCATCTGGCCTGGAATTGCTTCCTGCAGGCCACTTTATAGATAAGAGGAGGTCTTTTTTTTTTTTTTTTTTTTTTTTTTGCTTTTTGGGTCACACCCAGCGATGCTCAGGGGTTTCTCCTGGCTCTGCACTCAGGAATTACTCCCGGCAGTGCTCAGGGGACCATATGGAAAGCCAGGGATGGAACCCGGGCCGGCAGTGTGCAAGGCAAATGCCCTACCCGCTGGGCTATTGCTCCAGCCCCAGAGGAGTACATTTTGAATGCAGCAGTTCATCTTACCATGTATTCTATACTGGCTGGTATAAATAGTCTCTCATGCTGTCACAATCATCATGGGACTAGCTAGATCTTACTGGTATAATTGCCTGGCCATGTTGGATCTCTAAGTAAATAGACAAGAGAGAAATGATGTTTTCCTCCAAGCAAGCAAGTATGACTCTCTGATAAGTCAAAGGCTAATATACAGAACAACCATTAAGTAAAAATGAGACTCTTGTGAAGATTTGGAGAAATATATAACTGATTATAGAATATTCTTTGGTCCAGATGCATGCCTTTGTATTCTGAGATACAGTTCATCTCAGAAGCCCCTCCTCCACTCTACCCTGCAGGGGCACTTCCAAGGCAGATCTTGGATGGGCTACAATAGCATCTCAAAGGGCCTAGGTGAGGTCCTGGGAGAAAGTACCTGAGGGGATTTGACTCTAGCTGCTCTTCATTGGAGTGGGCAGTCTATGTTGCAGGGATATAAAAACTGCAGCCTCTTTCTTTCTGGGTGCTTTGTGTTGGTGCTCCCCTTATTGCCTCTTCGCTGTCTCCTCTCTGCAGGACCTTAACATGTGGTGGCAGTTACCTTGGCCTACACGTGGCCAAGAACCAGACGGGAACCCTAAATTTGGATTGGCCGGCTGCCAATCCCCTGGGGCAGAAGGGGATCCCTGACCCTGCTCCCAGATTTTGTGGGGGCACACCAGCATTTCCTCACACCTAGTAAAGCACATAAGATGAGAATTACTGTTGCAGGACAAGATCTTTGCTGAGAGTCCTATTTTCTATATCCTTAGCTTTCACTGGTTCCTGTAACACCATCCTTTTCTCCTTTGAGTCGGGCAGATGACAAAAACTTATGCCACATTTGCTAGGATCTGGTGACCCAACATGCTGGTGTTGGTTGCCACTGGAGGCTGATATATGGAGGGGGTGTGAGGTTTGGGATGGGGTTCTGGTAATGAGTTTCTGGGAAATAATAAAATTAAAGAAAAATTGGGGCCAGAGCGAGCCCAGTGGGTAGGGCATTTGTTTCCATGCGGCCAACCGGGTTCCATCCCTGTCATCCCATATGGTCCCCTGAGTACTACCAGGAGTAATTCCTGAATGCAGAGCCAGGAGTCACTTCTGAGCAGTACCGGTATGACCCAAAAAGGAAAAAAAATAAGAAATAATACTTAGCCCTGAAGTAGCCCAGGGACAGGGAAGATGATTTCTTTTTGAGATACGAATCCTGAGCTTCCTAAAGATAGAGAAATTCAGGCACCACCCATCTACAGAAATGGAGGCACCAACCAGAGAAGTGTGGAGCATTCAAAAGAGACACTACATCACCTTTACACTACATGTAAAAATCATGATGAGAATAATATGAGGGGCCGGAGCAATAGTACAGTGAGGAGGGCATTTGCCTTATATGGGCCAACCTGGGTAGGTTTGGGATGGGGTTCTTGGTAATGAGTTTCTGGGAAATAATAAAATTAAAGAAAAATTGGGGCCAGAGCGAGAGCCCAGTGGGTAGGGCATTTGTTTCCATGCGGCCAACCGGGTTCCATCCCTGTCATCCCATATGGTCCCCTGAGTACTACCAGGAGTAATTCCTGAATGCAGAGCCAGGAGTCACTTCTGAGCAGTACCGGTATGACCCAAAGGAAAAAAAATAAGAAATAATACTTAGCCCTGAAGTAGCCCAGGGACAGGAAGATGATTTCTTTTGAGATACGAATCCTGAGCTTCCTAAAGATAGAGAAATTCAGGCACCACCCATCTACAGAAATGGAGGCACCAACCAGAGAAGTGTGGAGCATTCAAAAAGAGACACTACATCACCTTTACACTACATGTAAAAATCATGATGAGAATAATATGAGGGGCCGGAGCAATAGTACAGTGAGGAGGGCATTTGCCTTATATGGGCCAACCTGGGTAGGATCTCGGCATCCCATATGGTTATCCGAGCACCATCATGAGAAATTCCTGAGTGCAGAGCCAGGAGTAACTCCTGAGGATTGTTGGGTGCGACCCAAAGGTCAAAAAGAAAAAGAAAAGAAGATGAAAGAACCATCAAGTGTGCAAGGCTTTTTCTTTGTCATCACACAAATTAACTTTTACCATTGCAGAGAACTTCAGGTCAAGAAATAAGAACAAACTGTCTACAACTTTTTTTTACAAAGCTATTGTCAGGTTTTTTTTTTGTTTGTTTCTTAGTAGTTGTGTTGTTTCTTTTCTTAAACTCTGGAGAAGATCGTTCTCACTTTCTCTTCCCTCACATTTTTCTAAGTAAACTTCTTTCAATAAAACTTATTTTTTTTCAATATTTGACTTCCTCTTGAAATCTTTTCTGTGAGGGAAATATTGAACCTGGAATGTTTGTGTCCAGTTGAGGCTGACTCTTTTTCCTGCAGAGAACAATTTCATTGTCCAACCTAAGTCCAAGGTTTACCTAGAACTCTGGTGGTGGGAACCCATTTCTGTGCTATGCAGATAAAGCACTTTTATTGTTCCCTCATTTACCTGGTAGGATACCAGCGTCTATGTGGTTTAGGTATTCTCAAGAGACCCTGTCAGAGGATGTGGGTCAGGCAGAGATGGAAGCACTTTATTCTCGGGGCTACCTTCCTTGTTCCAAAGAAGAAGAAGAAGAAGGAAGAGGAGGAGGAGGAGAATGAAGAGGAAGAGGAGGAAGAGAAAAGAAGAAGTAGAGGAAGAGGAGGAGGAAGAAGAAGAGGAGGAAGAAGAAGAGGAGAGGAAGAAGAAGAGGAGGAGGAGGAGCAGAAGGAGGAGGGGGAGGGAGGAGGAGGAGGGAGAAGAAGAAGAAGAAGAAGAAGAAGAAGAAGAAGAAGAAGAAGAAGAAGAAGAAGAAGAAGAAGAAGAAGAAGAAGAAGAAGAAGAAAAAGAAGAAAACAGCAAAAATAAACAGAAAAAAAAGAAAGAAAGAAGCTACAGAAGAATGATGGGAATGAAAAACCAACAGTGCAAGAGATGACCTTATGAAAAGACTATCAACAGTACATGGCTTTCCCTGTGATAATGCCCAATTAAGTTTTATGTTGCAGAGAACCACAGGTGGGAAAAAAAACTTCAGAACAATTGTATAAATGCTCCTGAAAACTATATTAAAAACTTGCTCTTCAATCACATGTTTTCCTTTGAACATGTATCTTTTGCTATCTCTCACCAATGTCTCTGGTTTTGTTTTTCCACTCTGGAGAAGCACCTGTTGCCTCTCTGAACATGCATTTCCTCTTTGTATCACTCTTCTCTCAAGTGAAAGAAGGAATCTGGAGTTCCGACCTCTGTCGACGATCCAGAGTCAGGGACTCTGACTCATTTGCCAAGGCATCGAAAATCAGATGGGCTGGACATGTAATACAATTTGGAGATGACTGCTGGACTAGAGCTGTTACCAACTGAATCCCACGGAACCTCAAAAAATCACGGGGCCACCCACCTACAAGATAGTCAGACTTCTTCATCAAGACTCTGAATGGTTTGAGGCTCTTCAGTATTCCTGAAGCAACCAGATGCCATTGGGCTACACTGGCATGTGAAAGGTCAGATGGAAATGGTACTGGTGCCCACTTGAGCAAATTGATGAATAATGTGATGTCAAGTAATCAAAGTTATCACACTTCACATATTTCTAAGTTTTGTTTCATAAAAAGCTATATTGCTTCACTATTTGACATCTTCCTTAATTTTTTTTTCTCTCAGATAAGGTGATGGACCCAGAATGCCTGTACCTAGGTTAAGGACTGACTTTCCTTTCCTACAAAGTGTAATTCCTCATTCCAATATGAGCCCACAACTCCCCAAATATCAGGTGGTAGGAATAATATTCCAGGCAGTGTAACAAGCAGCCTTCAGGATGATGGCTGTCTCAAGGGGTCCATCCAACATGATCTTCTCAGGGTACCATGTACCTGCTAACAGAAGACTCACCAAGCCAGGCATTCCGCGGGAGTGTATGGTCAAGGTGTGCTCGTGAAACAGAGGTGGAAGCACTCTTTTCTTATCCACCTCCCTTGCACCCCACTAAACCAAGCCTCTGGTAACAGTTTACTTTTTTGTTTGTTTTTCTGGGCCATACCATGCTGTGCTCAGGGCTGCTCCACTTCTGGCTCTTTTTTGCAGTGATCACTCCTTTTGGTGTTAGAAGGATATTATGCCTTGCCCAGGATGTGCATAGCAAGGAGCCTCACTCTTGGTAATATTGCTAATTTTATTTCCTACCACAGTCTTTTGTTAAGTTTCTCTGTTGAACAATAGAATAGAAACAGTGAACTGGTGACCTAATTAGCATGAGATAAACAAGTAAAATAAAATGATGAACCTTTTAAATAAGGACAGAGAATAAAACAATCAAACTTGGTCCTAGATAACTAGAAGAAAAGCCTTGAGGGTGTGGGGGAATTCTTTAAGGAAAAAAAAGAAAACAACTTCAGTTTTGAGGCAGTGGTGGAACATTGTTTCTTATAGGTATAAATGACTGCAAATGTCATTAGCTGGCACTAGTCAGCAATTTGCTTAAGGCTTGTCTTCACAGCCTGGGAAAGTCTCCACTCAGCAGGAACCCCCACCTGGATTTTGCAGCCCTCTTTCAAAGGAAATGATTGCTTACCTTCCTATTTTGTCCTGCTGCTTTAAGGAGACTTACTGAAAAGCTTCAAAGGGCCACTGAGAACAGGAGGGCAGAAGCACAACTTGCAATTAGGCAAACTGAGACTCAGCTTCCAGAATCACAGCAAGCAGGATTCCAGCAGGGAAGCCAAGACTGGCCCCAATAGCTTGCTGCACTTAGCCTTGGAAAGAGTTCCTGCTCTCATTAGGCCTCTTGCTAATTTTCCCTCAAAGGAGGGTTAGGGAGAGAGGTAGAATTATTCCAGCAGTTCTGTGCCTTATGGTAGTAATTTTAACAATGCAGAGATTCAGTATCTTGCATAAATTCTTTGATAAGAATTTCTTTCCTTCCCCACTAAAAGCACTCCTGACACACTGTTCTGTCTGACAAGGATTAAAATGATATGCTTTTAATTTATTTGAGGGCATATTTAAAATTGGAACCAAAATGTTTTTAAAATGGAGGGTAATAAGCCAAAGGGTAGGATTCTTTTAAAAAAATTTTTTTAGAGTCCAAACCAGGATGCATGGGAGCTGCAGGGCTTCTCTAGGCAATACTCAAAACTCTGTTGTTGGACTAATAGTTCAGTGTACAGTGCGAGCAGTGTTGGGGACTATCAATGCTCTGTCCAGTGGTATTGTGGTGGGGGGTCATGTACTGTAGGGGACAAATTCAAGGCCTTGCACATATTAGGCATAAATCCATGGATTTGAGACACATCTGATTTATTTCTTTATTTTTTGGTATTTTGTTCACATCCAGGAGTGCTTAGAGCTTACTCCTGGCCAGTGTTGATGGCTCACTCCTATCAGCGCTTAGGGTGTCAGGTCTTGAACTAGGGTCAGCCACATGCAGGGAAGGGTCTTAATCACTTAAACTCTCAACTCAACATTAGATTAAAAAATATTTCATCACATGTTTTCACTACTAGCTATATTTTATCAGGAACTTTATATGTATTTAATGTTATTTCTCAATAGTCTGAATTCAATGGATGTGTTTATGTGTTTTGGTGCACAATTATTTTTGGTGGATGATTTATAGAGCTATTATTCTCATTTTGTCTCTTGCTAGGTAGCATTGGATAAGTCATATTTTCTTATCTATTAAATATGGAAGCTGAATGACATTCAAATAATCATTTACTGATTTAGTGTCCTACTAGAACACAGGAAATGGCTTTTGTTATACACAGAAGACTAAAAAAACACCCTAGAAGATAGTCATCCAAAATCTATTGCAGAGAACTCAGAATGTATCCAAAGAACTTGAGTATATTCCCAGCATACACAGGGGCTCAGGTTCAATTCAAGGCACCACATGGCTTCCCCAGTACCATCGTGTATAGTGCTGGTGCTGGGGAAGGAACCAAGGTGAAAATAAAGTCAGATTAGTTCCAAAGATGATATCTAGAGAGCTAACAGACTGAATAGGAGCTACAAACTACAATTGGCAGTTGAGACTAATTGTAAACACAAAAGATAGTATTTTCCAGATAGAATTATTAATGGAAGACAAAAAAAAAATAGGCTATTAAAAAATACCTTAACAGGAAAAAACATTACGAATGGCTTAGAAAAATCTCAGAAAATGATCACTCTAATAGGTTAATATTTTGCTTAAAGATAAAATTAGTTCAACAAGTATTCACTGCAGTTATCCTCTGGACCCCTCACTTGAGAGGATTCAGTGATGGACACTCCAGAGGTCAGGTATTGGATAATAGAAATCCCAACAATGACAACAATTAGCCTCTGTTGTAGTGCATGTCTCTGTGTGTATGTATATACATATACATAAGACGAACCATAACTTTTGTTTTACTCATTTTACATAAATCAAATCATTTCCAAAAAATTCAACCCTTGATTTTATTTCTTTTATCAAGAACAGAAACTGGAGCTTTTTAAGATCTAGGCACTGGAGCCTTACAAAATATAGAAGCATTAAAGAGCCTCAAACCATTCCTTCAGGTCATGGGAATGAGGTCTATAATTGTTACTGGTTTTTGGTATATCAAATACGACACAGGTAGCCTGCCAGGCTCTGCCGTGTAGGTGGGGTGCGGGTGGGATACTCTTGTAGTCGCCTCTCATCTTATGCATGCATTGATGAATCTGCAGCTGTCTTTATATATATTATTATATATATATATATATATACATATATATAACATATTATATATATAATAAATATAATAATTATTATTATCATTTTAAGAAAAAGCAGAAGAGGCACTACGAGGTCTTTCCCAAACTATACTGAGGACTAAAACCCACCAGGGGTGAAGTTCTATTAAACATACATCAGAAATTCTTTTAAATACTTGTATCTTCCTCACATCATACTATGATCTAGCCTACCTTAAGCATCTTAAGAAATCCCAGCTTTGTTTTGTAATGTAAAATGATAACACTTTATTTTTAAAGAAAGTTTGAAAATAATACTACCCTGCTAGTTTTAGATTGTTTTGTAAGCATGTTCCTAGCACATTTTATTTTTCGTTAAACTCGGTGTTCAGATTTACTTTGGTTTACCCAGAACTGAATTCAACAGTGAAACCCCAAAATCTTTTTTAAAATGTATAAGGGCTGGAGATGTCCAGTGTAGGCGTTGCCTGCACCGGTTCCACTCAGCATCCCGACGTCCCCTGCCGCGGGAATCCTGGTGCGAGCCAAGAGTAACCCCTGAGCTTTGTGACCCAAAAAAAAAAATAAAGCTAACTAAAAGAGCCCGGGTTTGTAAAAAAAAAAAAAAAAAGAACAATCTGTTGTATAGTTGGACAAAATAGTCTAATACAAAGTCTAGTGCTGAACTATCTCCTGAAACAGACTGAATTCTGAATAATCGAGGTGGCCTAGCTGCACAATAAGATCTTATCCTGTTTTCCTAACCAGGAAAAGACCAAGACTCAAAACCTAAAGTGACCCCACAGATAGCAAAAGCAATCCTCGGGAAAAAGAAGATGGGAGACATCACCATTCCCAACTTCAAACTGTACGATAAGGCAATAGTAATTAAAACAGCATGGTACCCTTCTATTATGGCTAAGGGTACCCTTAGCCATAATAAATTCACACAAATGAGTTGATAAACTTACATAGTGAGCATGAACTGCCCCTAAATACTCTGGTTACTTTCAAAACAAAGGATTGATTTTGGGCACCATAGAAGAGTTTTTATTGAATATCAAGTACTGCCCCCATATATAACTTTCTAAAATTCAGAGTATTGGACTGGAGATATAGCACAGCAAAATCTTCCAGCCCAGCCCATTGTGGGTTGGGCTATCTTGAGATGAAGACACGTAAATTACCATTTTAAAATGTAGGTCTTTAGTTGTGCCTTTGGTTCAAGCTTCACAAAAGCCAGAGCTGATTCCCACAGGCAAAAATCTCCCTAGCATAGAGAGGAGATGCTGCATCTCTGAACCAGAAAGCAGTTCAGAACTATATAAGCTTTAGGAAATGGAATTAATACCTTTCACCATGCATATATAGCTAGCCACCCTCGAGAACATCATGCAACAATTAGAATGGAAAGGAATGGGAGTGAAGATAGATGGTCGGCAACTACACCCACCTCCGCTTCGCTGATGACATTGTTCTAATAACACCAAACATTAGCCAAGCGACACAAATGCTGGCTGACTTTGACAGATAATGTGGAAAGATCAAATGCTGGCTGACTTTGACAGAGAATGTGGAAAGATAGGTCTACAGCTGAATCTAAAAGAAAACTATGTTCATAAAGAATGAACTAATTCCAGAAGCCCCATTCACTCTCAATGGAACAATCATCTCTGAACGCAGCAGTTATGTGTACCTAGGTCGAGAAATCAACATGATGAACGACCTAAAACCTGAGCTGCACAGAAGGGAAGAGAGCGGCATGGAATGCCTTCAAAGGCATCGAAGAAATAGCTAAAAGGACAAAGAACCTCCGGCTCCGGGCACATCTCTTTGACTCCACCGTTCTCCCTGAATTAACATATGCCCTCAGAGACCTGGGCCCTACGAAAGCAGGATGAGAATGCTATTCGGGTCTCCCAGAGAGGCATCGAAAGAGCTATGCTTGGAATATCACGCCTCACTCAAGTGAGAGAAGGAATCCGGAGTTCTGACCTCCGTTGCTATTCCAGAATCAGGGACACTGTCTCGTTTGCCAAGGCATCGAAAATCAGATGGGCTGGACATGTAATGCGATTTGGAGACAACCGCTGGACTAGAGCCATTACCGACTGGATCCCATGGGATGTCAATAGATCACGTGGCCGCCCACCTACAAGATGGTCAGACTTCCTTGTAAAGACCCTGAAGGAACGGTTTGAAGCTCTTCATATTCCTGAATCAACCAGATGCCATTGGGCTACATTGGCACGTGATAAGGTCCAATGGAAATGTTACTGGCGCCCGCTCGAGCAAATCAATGAATAACAGGATTCAAGTGATCAAGTGATATAGCTAGCAGATCCCAGACTCTGGATCCCACTAAGGTCCAAAATCCATCAGTATAATTCAGTTTGGCATTACCTTTAGAGTAAGAAACACATTCTTTTGCGGGAGGCACACTGGCATTTCTCTGAACTAGGAGAATCAATTACATTATGGTTAATTCAATATGACCAAGTACTCTTGGGATCTCGACATGTATGTCCCACCCAGGGACCCGTGGAACAGAATATTGATCTGAGGCAAGCAAGATTCATGATAAAATAAAGAACCTGCCATGGAGGTGGGCTGGGGAATGGGGAGGGAACCGGGGGACGTTGGTGGTGGGAGATGGGCACTGGTGGAGGGACGGGTGCTGGAACACTGTATGACCAAAACCCAAACATGAACTTTTTAATTGTATATCTTTTTATTTGTATATCTCACGGTCACTTGATCACTTGAATCCCCGATCATCGATTTCTCGAGCGGCAAAATATTACCCTATCCGCCAAGCCCAAGGCATCGGTTTTCAGAATATGAGAGCCTCAAACCGTTCCTTCAGGGTATTCCAAGGAGCACTCTTGTAGGTGGCGGCCACGTCTTTACCCCGTGGGACCAGCGTAACGCTCTAGTCCAGCGGTGCAAATTGCCAGCCCACGATGCCTGGAACGCAGCGCCCCTGACTGAATAGCGACGAGGCAGACTCCAATCCTCTCTCCTTGAGTGAGGCGTGATATCCATAGCCTCGATGCCCCTGGAGACCCGGCTTCCGCGTGGCCCAGGCCTCTAGGCGTAGTTAAGAGGAGACGTGAGTCAAGAGAGCCCAAGCCGGGGTTCTTTGTCCTTTAGCTATTCTCAAGCCTTGAGGCATCAGCCGCTCTCTCCTCCTGCCAGCTCAGGTTTAGGTCGTTCATCACTCCGACCTAGACTGGCATTCAGAGATGTTTTCCATAGAGCAAGGCCCTGGAACTAGTCTTTCCGAACTGTTACTCAACGCTGTAGACCTACCTCCACACCGGTCAA
Source organism: Cryptotis parvus (assembly GCA_021461705.1). NCBI lineage: Eukaryota > Metazoa > Chordata > Mammalia > Eulipotyphla > Soricidae > Cryptotis > Cryptotis parvus. Next base: position 37,085 of record JAJIBD010003534.1, read on the forward strand.
GTCACCAGATTTTCCGCTTGCATTTGTGTATTAGACGATGTCATCACAGATCCGACCATCTATCTTCACTCCCATCCTTCCCATTCTAATTGTCTCATGTGTTCTCAGGGTGGCGCTGAAGAGTTTTGGTGAGATGGTATCACCCTGTCGAACCCCCTCTTTTGACATCAATGATCACTCTTTGTAGAATGGTGAGATCCTGGTGGTGAATCCGTAATACAGCTCACGAAGGATCTTGATGTATTGGGTTGAACACCCTGTTTGACTAGGGCTAGACGCTCAGTCTCCACAGAATCAAAGGCTTTCTGTAAACAATGAACGTGAGACAGAGTGCTCTTGTACTCCCTACAAACCTCATGAGCTTGTACTTGTATATGCGTTGTGCTAACCTTCCGGAACCTGCTTCTCCATGTTACCTTCACTATGTTCGTAATCCTTAGACTCTTAAACTTTAGCAACAAGCAGCAGTGCCGATGAATGTCCCCTCTAAGTAGACTTCCGTGGTTTTCCATTGGGAGGCACTGCATCAAGACTAGTTGATGAGACCGGCGGATTCTTCGGTGTTTCACTTTCTGCCTGCTGTTCCCACAGGATTGTCGTCAAGGAAACGTTGGAAGACACCTGTGATTTGTTTGCAGGTGTTGGCTCAAATTTAGTACCTGTAATCTCCCATTGCCTTCTGGAAAAGTATAGATCCTCGAGGGCACATTTGGTCTTATAGTTCCACGGGCAACTTTCCCGTCCGCATCTCCAGTATTTCTCCTTTCTTTGGGTCTCTTTTATCCTTCTCCACTGTAGCAGCTTGACGTTAGCTTAGGCCCTGGCCCCCCTCCACGTAAAGCTCAAGTTTCTGAGACAAGCGCCTTTTGTGTCTTTCTCTCTCTCGGCATTCTTCGCACAATCATGGAGGTGCTGAACCATCGGTTGTATTCTTCACGTGTCATCTGATGGTATCTCCCATGTTGCGAATGGTGCAAGAGTGCCCAGTTGTGTCGTTCTGGGAGTTCCTTCTTAAACTGCAGCCTTTCTCCCCCATTGCGGGAAGTAGATTTTGCACAGGAGACGGTGGTCCGCCTTGTGGAATTTGGGGACGACAGCAACATCGGTCACAAAACTGTCGATTGAAGATGATGTGGTGAATTTCATTGTGGAACTGTCCGCAGGAGATTCCCATGTCCAACGTTTCACTTCAGCTTTCTGAAACTGTGAGTTCCCATGAATGGTCTTGGTGGACATGATGAACTCAGATAGTCCCACCTTGTTCGTTCCATTCTAGGCCATGGGTCCCGATATCTCACGGTGGTATAATAAAATACTTAAAAAATTATGAAATCATTCCAATTCTGCCTGAACTCCCATTGTGTCTGCTTTGGAGATTTCCCGAAGGAAGGGACCAGTTCTTCACAGAAGCTAGGTGTAACGGGAGGCCAGACATATCACCCAACACACACCTACACATGCACCAGAAAAGCTAAAATTCAACTAATTAGTCATGTTTCTACATAACCAGTATATAATCCGAATCTAGACAGCACTATTCCCCCTTCTAATACCACAAATCTGAATAAGAAGTATTTTGCTTTTTACATCATCTTGACAACCAGGTAGCAGCCATAAAAACTAGCATACTGCTACTTCAAATATTCTGCTATTGTTTTTATTAAAAAGAGAATATCATGTGACTCTTCTATCAAATATCCATTAGCAAGACTATTGTTTAAAGCATTCCACTGTTAACTAAATAACTCTACAAGGTACCAATTGTTAGGTGAAATTTTTTGGAGTTAGTATTTGATTGTTTAACTCCTTCCATTTCTTCAAATAAAAACCTTCACTGTATACATTAATTACCTATAAACTTTGTGTCTTCTCATTCTTCAGTTTCATAAATTAAGACTATAACGTGTGATTTTACCTATGAGCATGTGTTTGTGTGTATTGCTGAACCAGAGAGATCCACTGTGACACTTCTGCAGAGATTCAGTTTTAGAAACCAAAAGAAATGGGTTTAGTAGTTAATGGACACAAATGTTGTGCTGCTTTGAAAGAAGAAGACAGTGACACTGAAGAATTTCTCCATCTATTTCAAATTCTTGAATATATTTAACTTTCCATCTCCTATTCAGAACAGCATCACACAGAATTCTCCCCTGGAAATCGACCTTCTTTAAGCAAGAACTGAAAAGCACTTACCCCCCATAGCTGCATTCAGGCATGCTTCCTTTCATGTGCCTTTCTACCCACCACCCCACAATGCAGTATCTCCCACTTTGGTAAGCATTGCTCTTGCCAATGAGTTTTTAAAATTTCCCAATTGGAGCTGAGCAATGGAATACAATGAACATTGCCAGTATCACCTCTGATTCATTATAGAATTATGGTTGAATTAATTTTTTTGTCATGACACATTCAGAAAACTTTAGCTATTAGAAACTTTTTTGTGATCCCAAATTCAGTTATGAAACTCACAGAGTTTCTGAAGGTTTACTTGCTAAAAGGTGATTTCAACAAACAATGGCTGTGTCTTTGCCAGCCTCAACTCCTTCAGATGAGTGAACAGAATCTGAAGAAAAGATTTCATGAAGTGTCTTGAAGCAAAGTTATAAGAATGACCAGGATCAGGGCCTGAGCGATAGTCCAGCGGGTAGGGCATTTGCCTTGCATGTGGCAGGCCGGTACCGCCCAAGGTTCAATCCCGGCAATCCCATATGGTCCCCCGAGCATTGCCAGGAGTTATTCCTGAGTACAGAGAGCCAGGAGTAACCCTGAGCATTGCCGGGTGTGACCCAAAAAAGCCAAAAAAAAAAAAAAAAAAAAAAAGAATTACCAGGATGGGAAAACTTTGTTAGCAATGCAACATCTCTGGCCTTACCCAGACTCACTGAGCAAGAACCTGTACTTTTACAAAATTGCTGTTTTTTCATATTACATTTGGAGCACCGCCATGACACAGACCTGCCTGGAGAAAAGGGCGGGAAGCAAGGTATGATTGGGCATAGCTAAACCAGATGCGGGGTTGCCACAGGAGCCACCAAGGAGGGGTAGGGACAAGTTTCATTACCAGCAGGAAAGAGCTCATTTAGAGGAAGAATGCAGACCTGATCTCCTGAATAAGATATCTTAAGCACGGTCTTCTGCTTCTGTAGCTCCTTCTGCTTTGCTCAAGATAAGATCAAGAGTGCAGATATGTTCCCTTTAAGGTTGTGAGCAAGAATGTATAAGAACAGTGTGTCAAGACAAAATGGGCCCGTCTGAGTCTCTTCAGCTCAAGTAGTCCTCAGCACTCCTCAAGCACTGAGTTAATAAATTTTCCTTTATCTACATTTTTGTTTCTGGAGAGTCTGTATTGAGCCATGGCCTAACACATTAAAGACAGAGAAGCAATGGTTAAGTGGAGTTGGAGATCAAATTTTGGAAAATACTTAACAATCTGTATTGTTTTAATAAGCAGACTTCCTGGCATACCTTTTCTTTTATGATTACGATAGAATAAAACAAAACAAAACCAAAAAAAGCCCAAATTTGGGTTTAACTACAACAGCTAACTAAGAATTCTGACTAAATATATAATCCCCTCCTCATCTTTTTCTGAACATTTTCCTCTGTTTTACCAAGTCTTTATACAAATCAAGTATAGGTATATCTTACAATGTCTAGCTGTTCTGCCAAACTTCATGGAGTCAAATCAGATCATTAAGTTCAATTAAACCTTGTGCATATTTATTTTAATTAGTTTCTATTTAACTGCCACAAAACAGCAATGCTAAGGGAAAAATCCAAATTAAATTTTATCAAAGATGACTTCATTAGGATGCTTGGCTTATTTAAAGAGAAGGAGGCAAAGAAAAGAAAGGGGCAGAGCTCAAACATGCATGTTTAATGCACAAACACAATTTGGTAAAAAAAAAAAAAACCTTGACAAAAATCCAAACATACAGAATTTAATTCAACTTGTGTTTCACTTTTTTTTAAAAATAAGTCTATTTTAAGACTTTGAAAGAACAAATATTTTAAAGGTTAAAGAGTCTCTGCTCAAGGTGATTGCTTAAACATACTATATTTTAAAAAAAATTCAACTGCAAATTATCTGTCAAGAACACATAATATTTTAGATGACTAAAGCTAATCTTGTCAGTATAAAGGACATACTATACAAGATATCATCTTTAAAAACATTTTCATGTTCTTACATGGGAATTTAGTCACTCTTCAAGCTATCAAGGATAAATTAAAGTTGTAATAGACACGAAGATATTAACATAACTGTCTTACAAGAAGCTATTGTATGCTAGTGAAACCATGAGATAAGAATGGAGCTGTGCCTTATTAAAAAAAGTTGTTAGGATCACTAAAATCTGACTTCTCTCTCAATTGACTCATTGTATCTAAGAATGAAAGGTTATGTTGTTTCATGGAACTATCTAATATTCTACTGTTTTAAAAGATCCACTGAAAATGATTAGTCTCATAGATTTGATATGAATGTATCATTAAAAAAATGGGAATTTAAGCTTCAAGGTACTGGCCTTCTGTAAGGCCTTAGATGGGGTCTTAATAATGTATTCACATGATCAAAAAATTTTAATTAGTACAAATGAGAAATAGTTACAATAGCAGGATAGTAAATGGAAAAATTTATTCCAAAAGTATGTGAAATTAGTCCTTGAAGAAGAAAATATGAAAAGTCAAAAAAACCTTCCAGTTCATCTTAAATGATGCCTGAAGTTTTCCCGAACTTGACTTTATTTCTAACAATGTATATTGCATTATTTACTTCTTAATTTCTAATATTTAATGATACAGTTTCAGAGAAAAAAACAGGTTTATCACTTCATAAAAGATTTCATATTTATAAAGGTTTTTAAATTGCAGGAGAATTTAGCTATAATGGTATATAAATTACAGTCACCATAAAATTTTAATTCATCCCTATAGATATCTGATGTTGAGTAAACATTTTAAATAGTTAAAATTTGTAGCATAAAAATAATCAATTTCATATTCCTGCAGTGATAAAAAATAAAAAGTATCAGCCTAGATTGTGGCACAAAACTTAAAAGTGTCCAAAATAAGTGTTGGTGGCTAGAAATATATTAAAAGGTGTCATAGTGCTTGCACAAGGCTGTATTAGTTCATCAACCAGAGTTGATCCCTGGGCAAAGAGCCAAAGACCCTGAGCACTTCTAGGTGTGACCCAAAACTCCTCTTCCACAACAAAGAAATAGAATAAAATAGAGCACAATAAATGTGGTCATTCAGCCCAACTACACATAGTATAAGGTATTCCACATGGTAAGAGCATACTTATCAATTGAAATTATTCTGTGAGTCATAAATTAAGTACAATCACATGATTACTTGACATCCCGTTATTCATCGATTTGCTCAAGCAGCGCCAGTAACATTTCCATTTGACCCTCTCACGTGCCAGTGTAGCCCAATGGCATCTGGTTTCTTCAGGAATACAAAGAGCCTCAAACCGTTCATTCAGGGTCATAAATTAAGTACACTGACATAAAATCTATTATTGAGATCAGAGACAAGATGGCGGAGATACAGCCACAAGCACTGGAGCTGGCATAAGAACAGCAGCTTTTGGCCCTCTGAGCAGCAGACAAGGCCAAAAACTTTCTGAGTATGTAAGTGAGTGCGAGTACCTTGTGTATATCCTGGCTCTGTATAGATTCTTTAAATGAAACCGGCCAGTTCAGCGAACAACATCCAGGAACAGGTTGTACTTAGAATGCAGAAATGCGTCCCAAGGTTAATAAAGGCCTCACAGCTTTTGGCGCTATACATGATGACAGAATTTTGATGTCTAAAAAAGGGGCATTTGGGGTCTAATTCAATACCACTGCAGAGTGAGGAATTTGCGGTTAAGGAGGTGCTCTGGCTCCTGGCAATTCACTGTCAGCAAGGTGGCCCTGCCATTGCTTCCTTCCCAAACCAGCCTGCAACTTGCCCAGCAAACAATGGAAGAAAACTTCCCTGAGTGCCAATTATCTTGAGATCCAAGCTGCCCTGGCCATGCTGTGCTGGACTGGTGGCCCCATTCACCCATCCAGATTGTCCAAGTTGCGAAGGGTCCTGGCTCTGTTCCCCACCCAAACTGGGACTAGCAGCGAGCTTCCCTCCTGAGTGGCTCAGGGTGCAGCAAGGCAAGACCTGCTGGCCAACTTGGACAGGCAGGGAAAGCACAAGAGCCACCTGAAAGCACCCTTGGGCTTCCTCATACCACGAAATCACCACTGTGCCTCTGACAAGCCTTCAAAGATCCAGGAATAGCGCCTTCTTAGCGCAGTAGGCAGCGCGTCAGTCTCATAATCAAAGATCCAGGACTAAATCTGACAAGAAATTAAACTGCCCAAAGTTCGGTATGTGGGAGACATGCCCACAAACTGCCTCCAGCTCGACCATACAAGCTCACTTACTGGCCAAACTCCAAAAACACATACATGAACTTTGAAGGAGCTGCAGTTAAGAGGCATATACACTAGCCATGATCCATAGACTCATAGAAATCTCTAAAGAGATCAAAAGGAGCAGAGAAGACCTGGGGCCTCCAGACTGAGTCAATTTGGGCAATCTGAATGGGGACAAATTTGGGTCTCACCCATGCCAGCAGAGCCCCAAGAGCTGAAAATCTCCATACTCCACAACTGCTGCCATATTCAAGGTTGAACTCCACTGTTTAGATAAGCTCCACCCCAAAATTAAGCTGCTGTAAAACTCAGGTATGCGAAGTTCTATGACCGAGATCTCCATGTTTTTGAGGAGTCCGGATTGGGCTCCCTTCTCCCACACTCATTCCTCCTGAAGGCCAGCAGTCACATCCATGAACCATCTCAGGTATGAAGCAATTTCATCCACCAGCTATAATTCAGAGACTCATATATAAATTTTGAAAGAGTTCAATAAGGAGCAGAGATTTCCCCTAGTCCACCAGACTGAGTCAACTGGTGCTCATCTGCCCAAAGATAAAACGCTCAAAGTTAGTTATGGAGGGGACAGGTTTGGGTCTGGCCTATCCCAGCAGAATCCCAGCAGCTGAAAAACCTCTCCACTCCAAAACCACCTCTGGGTACAAGGCTGGACACCATTCCTGGGATAAGTTCTACACAAAAATTAAGATGCTGACAGACTTAAGTATGCGGGTATTGTGATTGAAATCTACAGACTTTCACAGAGTAAGGATTGGATGCCCTCCCCCCCAAACTCATACTACCGAAGGCAGTCACACCCATAGCTCAAAGCCAACACCCATTTCAAAATTTAGCTCCAATTTTATCACCCAGTTAAAGATTTTGCAGTTTCTGGAGCTTGCAGCTGCACAATACTGATACACCATCATTACAAGATATATGTTGTAATAAGCAATATAAAGTAAAGTAATTAATACCAAGTAATTAATACCAAGCTTGGGGTGGGGACCTTGGTGGTAGTAAGGGTATATTGGTGGTAGAACCTGTGCTGAAATACTGAATATCTGAAGCAATTGTATTGTGAAAAACTTTGTAATTCTTGGTTTTTAAATAATGATTTAAAAAATACTATTATCACAAGCTATATAATTAACAAAGCTCCCATATCTCCATTTTCCATAAACTAAGTTTCAGAATAAATATTTTGTAGTAACAAAATCTCACAATTGTTCAGTAATTTCATTCTTTTTCCATCTTTGTAAAAAATTTTGGTCTATGTTTAGCAGTGCTGAGTGCTAACTCCTGGCTTTGTGCTCAGGGATCATGCTGGCAGTGCTCAAGGGACAGCCGCAGGCCAAGCAAGCACCTTAACCCTGTACCATCTCCCAGTTCTGCATTCTATTTTATTAAAACATGAAGCAAAGCCTGTAGTTAAGTGGTAGATTACTTGCTTTGCATTTGTGCGACCTCAGGTTCAATCCCTGGTACCACAAAACAAATATTATAGATGAATAAATAAAAAGGAAACATGTTATTTTCATGCAATGGTTAATGCCACATACATAATCAGTTTTTCTATTGCTAAAAAGATTGCAATGTCATCAATATTTCTGATTGTGCCTCCCTCTACTCTGAAGTCAAGGTGAGTATCTTTTGGGGTCATGAAGTACACTAGAAATATATTCTTGGGGTCAGAGAGAAAGTACAGCAGGTATGATATTTGTGTTGCATGCTACCAAACTAGGTTGGATTCCTGGCATCCTATATGGTTCCTGAGCCCTGCCAGAAGTGATCTTTCAGTTCATACCCAGGAGTAAGGCCTGAGCACAGCTGAGTATACCCAACTCCCCAAGCCCCTCAAAAATGTTGGGGCCAGAGAGCTGGTACAATGTGGAGAAACAAGCCTTGAGCACTATTGGGTGTGGTTCCAGAACCAACCAAACAATCTCCCATATGGCCTGTGCAGTATTAAGACCGTAGTTCTGATTTCATTAGTCCAAGACTGAACCAAATGTCAAACTGCCCTCCTGGCTCAAGAGATAACTGGAGTTAACTCAAATAACTCTGAGCTATAAGTAAGTTGGGTACACTTAATTGAAGCTTTGCTTAATGATTCCTTTCATATTTTCATTATTACATATTAAATTCTTGACATTTGTCTTGCTTCTAACACCAAAAGCTAATGTTTTTCTACATTGTTCCATAAAGATACTTGATAAAATCTTATGAGCTTGGCTATAACCCAATAGTTTATAAGAATTTAATTTTCAGACACATGCTGCATGCAAACCATGGTAACTCCATTCATGTAAAATGATGATTTCTTAGTGTATTTGGCAATAAAAAAGAAAAAGTAATCAAAGTTTCACTGGAGAAAATGACTTAAGTCATGGGTTATGACAACAAATAATCATCTGCTTTCTCCATTCCACTTTATTGCTTCCCTTTATTTTTATTTTTATCCTTCTTGGTTTGATACTTCACCATTCTGTCTTCAGTCCCCAAGCTCTATGCTATTTAAAATGTCAACGAAAATCATAATTTAGGCAAGCAGATGGTTCTCAAAGAGTCACACAAAACTTTCTAGTTAACCAGGCAGGACTCAGGAATCACCTAGTAACCAAATGTATCATTCAGAACACAGAAACCTAGGAACCTGATCCATCTACATAAGCAACACACACACACACACACACAGAGGTATGCACAGATGTGCACATACGTAATAGTGAGTTCCACCTTCCTTTTAAACAACTACAATAGATTACTCCCCTATCCCCTGGTGCCAACACACACACACACACACACACACACATACAAATACTCACACATATACACCTATAGAACAAGAATCCAAAACTCAGACAAGTAATTTCTTCCATTTCTAGGCCCTACCTCCTCCAGAGATATCTCACAGATCACAATTTCTACCCCTCTACCCTCAATAACCTACCCCTCACCTAAGCATTCTTGGCTCTATTCTTAGGGATCTTATTCTCCTGGCAAAGTCAGGAGGATCAATGTGATGTCAGGGATCAAATCCAATTCAACTTCAGGCCAGACAAATGTATTCACTCTACTATCACTCTGTCCCCAATAATGCTAATTTTCCCAAATTCACATGAATTAAATCTTCAGATATATCAATTACCCCAAGAATAGTATCTACAGATAGAAATGTTGACACTCCATGGGAATATGTCTTCTAAAACTTTCAAATTTCAAAAGGCTCATCTATAAGTGGTGTGAGGGTAATTCAACAGGATTTAGTAAGGCAACCTCTATTGCTCTTAAAATGTCCGTATAACCAATTCTACTTGCTCTGTGCTGGAGCCCAAAGTTCTTTATCTCCCTAGGTTCATGTTTCATTTCTCCGGGAAGTGACAAACTCACTTTGCAAGAGGAATCTGCTATTATATGATCAACAACCATTTTAGGCATGTTTCAAAGAGAGTAATATTTTTTAAAGATCTCAAGAAGTTTAAAATTAAAAGATGTTACTTAGACATTATTCATATTCTTCTAATTATTTTATCTGAATGACAACTTAGTTCTTCATGCATTTAGATACTCTCAGAGATACAGCCGCTTCTTTACTAGGCAGATAGTGTTTTCTTTTAACTAATATGAGAGCTCATTTTCCAATATCATTAAGCCATATATGCCATAGTAGTTCTTACCTAGGGCTTCAATGTCATTTAATTGTAAAAAATATTAGAAACTGCAAAAATCCAGTTTAACATGTTCCCCCTCTTTATATATAAGATACTTTAAATATATAATATTTTTATAAATAATACTTGATTAATCCCTTTATTATCCTCCCAATATTGAGTTTCTTTGTCCTTGAGTTCATAACTTTGATAAGAAATGTCAAATATTCACACTTTAAAATTTATCAGCTTATCATCATGCATAATGATATCTTTACCCATGTATAGACCTAATTCCATATATAGACCTAATTCTACACACTTGACTATGTATAGGAATCTATCCATTGTCTTGAACTAGTTTCTTCTGCAACTAAGATCAGAATATGTTAAAATCTACTCAGCAATTTGGGGTTCTCTGAGTATAGCATGTGTTCTAAATAAAAAGGTAAAATACTCCTAAAATAGCACATAGGTATCAATTTTAACCATCTATTTAGCACCCATACATGATAAAGCTGTGGTAAACATATTCAAATATTTAAAGCTGGGGACATGCTGAGTCTTTTTTTCACCTTAAGGAAATCTATGTAAGTTCAGCTGTTCCTGAGAGTGAAACTGAAGTGGTAAAATGGCCTTATGCCTGCTACACTGATTTACAGTTTCCATTCCATACTTCATTTGCATATTTTCAGAAACATTTTTTTAGAAAGTTTCATGTTTACTGAGTTTTGGTGGTATCATAGACCTTCTATGTCCTATAGACATGAGTTACTAAGCATACTGTCTTTACACTCTTTTGCTTCCTAATTTCATAAACTGTAAAAATATTTAAAATGTTGTGGATGACCAGAAATGTTCTCTGCTTTCAAATTATGGCTCTCTTTTCTATGCTCTTTTTACCATGTTAGTAAGTGATATTTCATTCAGCCATTATAATATGTGAGAAACCTAATTTTTCAGTATTCAATAATGACACATCCACAATATTTGGTAGGGCTATTGAAATAATCTATTTCTTTAGGAGCAGGAGATGCAGTTTCTATGAAATTCTAGCATCAATATCTGCTATAATGAAACAAATGTCAGAATAGGGGTCAGGAGTCCATTTTTATCAACAATGGATCTTTCAAATGCTGCCACCTTCCTTCGTTTTGCATGTGAGATTAAGCACTAACTCAGCAAGAGAAGGCATAAAGTCATGCTTGTTAAACTTATATTTTGCTCCCCACTGCTACAAGACATGCCAAAATTATAATAACACTAATATGCCTTCATTTAAGAAGCCAATTTATTCATTGGAAATATTGGGACTGGAGTGATAGTACAGTGGTTAGGACATTTGCCTTTACACATGGAAGACCTGGGTTCTATCCACAGCATTCCATATGGTCTCCCTGAGCATGGTCAGGAGTAATTTCTGAAAGCAGAGTCAGGAGTAACCCCTGAGCAGCACCGGACGTGACCCAAAAAATTAAAAAAAATTAAAAACAAAGAACTTCATAGCTAGTAGTAAAACAATGGCAAGGTCTTTTGTAAGTGGTAATAAAGTCAGAAAATAAAATATGGATGGCCAAGATGATTCACTGAGATGAGAAAGGTGCAGAATCCAAGTACAAAAAATATAATAAAATGTGAATTGAATATGATATTTAATCAATCAAAATATGACAATAGTATTATATCTAAATATTTTTAAAAATGGAAAGGAGACTGAAAACTTTATGGTCTTCCCTCAAGTGGTCAACATAACTATGACAAAGAAGTCTGATAAGGTCAGAGTTTGTAACTATGTTCACCTCATTTCCCAATTCTGATAAACAAGAAATCCATCTGAATTCCAATTAGGAGAAAAGTTCTAAAACTGCACCTTAATGAGTAAACTACTACATTGACAAAGTGTTGATATCCAAAATATATGAAGGACTTGTAAAAATGTATAAGAAGTAATAAGAAAATTATGATTTTATTATATTTATTCATTATTATTAAATAATAATAATTATTATTTAGTAGTAGCCATTGGGCTATATTGGCACGTGATAGGATCAAATGGAAATATTACTGGCGCCCGCCTCCAGCAAATCAATGAATAACAGGATGTCAAGTGATCAAGTGATATATTTATTATATTTTTCTATTCTTTTATAGAGCAATTTTAATTTTATTTATTTACTTATTTATCTATTTTCTTTTTAAAAAATATTATACCACTGTGAGATAAACAATTACAAAATGCTCATGTTTGGGTTTCAGTCATACAGTGTTCCAGCACCCATTCCTCAACCAGTGCCCATTTCCTACCAAAATGTCCCGATACCCTCCCCCTCCCTAGAAAGCCTCTATGGCTGGTCCTTTATCTCTTTTCTATATTTCTCTCTATCTTTCTCTCTTCCTTCTCTTACACTTTGTGGATTACAATACATACATTTAGAGTTTATCATGTGTATCTTTTTGCCTATATTCAATGCTCAGTTCTAACCTGGTATTATCACTTTCAACAATTATTAGCACACTGTTAAGTTCACTGTCTTAACTAACATCTGATTCCTACACATTTGTGGTAGATTCCACCTTTGACAAGACCTCCTGATCGATGTTTTGCCTGATTTGGATACTGGTATCATACTATGTATCATAGTGTGATACCAGTATGATACCAGTATGATACTGGTATCATACTACATATATATATATATATATGAATAAAAACAGACCCAGACCTGTGGATCTGTTTTATATATATATATATATATATATATATATATATATATATATATATATATATATATATATATATATCACTGTCTTCCCATTCATCATCGGTTTGCTCGAGTGGGCCCCAGTAACATCTCCATATGTCCTGTCTCATGCTAGTAGAGCCCAAGGGCATCTGCTTGCTCCAGGAACATAAAGGGCCTCAAACCATTACATCAGGTCATGGGAATGAGGTCCATAATTGTTACTGGTATTTGGCATATCAAATATGACAAGGGAGGCTTGCCAGGCTCTGCCGTGCAGCTGGCATACACAGGCATACATGTTCAAAATTATACCTCCAGTGTGCCTGCAGAAAAAAGGGATGCTAGGTAAATCGGAGTATAAAGTCTTTAAGCCTAAAAAGAACAAGGTAGTCACCCCTCTTGATTCCTAAGCACACACACAGAGACAGGAGGAAAACCAAGTCAGTCAACGCTGCTCCAAGTATCAGCAGGAACACGACTCTCCCAGCGAAGGTAGGAAATGCTAAGGGCTAGACAGAATGTTGCAGGACTCCTAAGGGCCGCTGCATCTGCTCTGGATTGCCTCCTGAAAATCACTTCATAGATAAGGGGGTAGTCTAAATGTGGCGGTTTATCTGACCATGTATGCTGTAGTAGCTGGTATAATATTCTCCCATGCTACCACAATCATCGTGGGACTAGCTAGATCTTACCAGCATATTAGCCTGGCCACGCAGGACCCCTGGGTAATTAGACCAGAGAGAAATGCTGTTTGCTTCCAAGCAAACAAGCATGGCTCCCTGATATACTCAAAGGCAACTAAAATACAAAACTACAATGAAGTAGAAGAGACTTGTGAAGGCTTGGAGAAATATTTAACTGGCATTAGTATTAGTCTTTGGTACAGAGACATGCCATCTCAAAAACCCCCTTCTCTACCCTATAAAGGCATTTCCAGGCAGATCTTGGCTCAAAACATTAGCATACTAAAGGGCCTAGGTAAGGTGCAGGGAGGGATTACCTAAGGGCATTTAACCCTCCCTGCTTTCCATAACAATGGGAGGAAGGTCTGAGTTGCAGGGGTATAAACTAGCCTGTTTCCTCTCTCACGCTTTCTTTGTGGGGCGCTCTCTTTGTGAGCTCGCACCCTTCTTGGAAGTCTTGTCTTCTTCCCCTTTACAAAGCCTTTACACGTGGTGGCCGCCATCTTGGCCTACACGTGGCTGGGCTTCTAGCCTGGACTCCTAAGCACCAGGCTTTTCCTTTTGCTGATTTGTATGCCTGAACCTGTGATAAGTAAAGCCTTTTAAAACTGCATCGGATTCCTGAGTTTTCATCCATTCCTTGCCGGCCCGGAGGTAGAAGGGAACTCGCTTCCCAGCACTGTCGGAGACCCCGGCGGCGCACCCCTGACAAGAGAACACCTGCTCTCTCTGTATCCAGAAGAACACTCAGGAATGACCAACCAGTGCACCTCACGGCCTCAAGGCCAGAGTCAGTGAGGACTGGGGTTCCCACATGCCCAGCATTGCTGCCACAGCCAGCTGACACTGTTCACTATCAGTAGAGGACAACCGGGACCTGGTCCTCAGTGGGACAAACTGTGAAGGTGGGAAGGCGGCTGCAGGGTGGGCAGTAGCCTGCTGCTTCTCCGTGTGTTACCTCATACTGGAGAGTCCAGATGACCAGACATAGCAGCTATAAATAAATAAATAAATGAATGAATGAATGAATGAATGAATGAATGAATGAACAAATAATAGATAGATAGATAGATAGATAGATAGATAGATAGATGACAGAGAGATAGATAGAGAGATAGATAGAGAGTTAGAGAGATAAATGTATCCTAGCTACACTTTAACTATAGAGTTCTGAAATGTAGCTAGTCAGAACAGACAGAAATCAACACGCAGCAAACATCAACTGTTAGCGGTATCTATCAGAAATTTGATGGAAGCTGAAGCAGAAATAGTACACAGGGTAGGACACTAATCCCTGCATCGATCCGATTCTCCAAGTCCACCAGGAATGATTCTTGAGCGCAGAGGCAGAAGTAACCCCAGTACACCACTGGGTGTGCCCCCAAAACAACAACAAAAAAGAAAGACATTGACAGAAACAGTAATAACAAGGAGAAATAGATACAAAACAACCTACAGTTTAACAAACAATTATAAAATATGCACGCACATTACTACTCACATTAAGAAATTGACAAGACTTTGCAAGCTTCTCACATGTTCCTTGCAAATTTATAATCCTCCTGGCCACCTCCAACTACATTCCCAGTCTAACACAACTTGCTGACCAATGACCAAAGTTCAGCAGGCCAGAGAGATAGTACAGTAGGTAAGGTCTTGCATGCAGCTGACCCAAGTTCGATCCCGGGCATCCCATAGGGTCCCCAAGCATTGCTAGGAGTGTACTCTCAAGCACAGTCAGAGCCAGGCGTAAGCCCTGATAACTGCCAGGTGTGACCCAAACCCCACCTCTCCACACTCTGCCAAAAAACCCCAACATAAAATGAAGTGTA
This sequence comes from Cryptotis parvus, assembly GCA_021461705.1. Lineage (NCBI taxonomy): Eukaryota > Metazoa > Chordata > Mammalia > Eulipotyphla > Soricidae > Cryptotis > Cryptotis parvus. The sequence continues at coordinate 52,419 of JAJIBD010003534.1, forward strand.
CTATTTACACCTGCCATCGTGGGGGAAAGAGTTCCAAGTCACTCTGCTTCACAGTACTTAGGTTGTTTTTATTATCAAGGATCAGGGGGCTGGCTCAAAGGACCAGAATGCATGTTTTGAGTGAGGGAATTGAATCTACCTGGTACCTGTGCACCATCTGGACTGAGCCAGGAACTTCATGGGTCATGCCCCCACAAACAAACAAAACAAACATCTAGGCCAGGGCGAGCATGCAAATGCTGAGGCATGAGTGCATGCTTTGTATGCAGGAGACCCTAGTTCAATCCCTGGCACCACACAGTCCCCTGGCACATCCAGGGGCAATCCCCCTAAACCACTAGAAATCCCTGAGCATTCTTCAATGTGATCTCCCACAAAAAAACCCACTATATATATATTAATGAATATATATTCATTTATTTTTTTGTTTATCTCATAAAAATAAATGCACTCATTTTATATCTGTCTTTTTCCTTTTGGCTAATTTCACTCAACATGATTCTCTCCTTGTCCATTCATTTACAGGCATATTTTATTACTACAATTTTCCTGACAGCTGCATAGTATTCCATTACGTTGATGTACCAAAGTTTATTTATCTAGTCACCAGTTCTTGGGTACTCTGGTTGTTTCCAGATTCTGGCTATTGTGAATATTTTTGCTATTAAAATGAAGCGAGCATCATTCTCAATGGGGGAAAAGTTGAAAGCCTTCCCCCAAGATCAGGGACAAGACAAGGTTGCCCACTCTCACCTCTTTTATTCAATATAGTACTGGAAGTACTTGCCATAGCAATCAGAGAAGAAAAGGACATCAAGGGCATCCAGATAGGCAAGGAAGAAGTCAAGCTATCATTATTTGCAGATGACATGATATTATACCTAGAGAACCCTAAACTCTCTACCAAAAAACTCCTAGAAACAATAGGCACATATAGTAGAGTGGCAGGATACAAAATCAACACGCAAAAGTCGGAGGCTTTCCTATATACAAATAAGGAAAGAGAAGAAAGGGATATTAAGGAAACAATTCCATTCACAATTGTGCCACAAAAAATCAAATACCTAGGAATCAACTTACCCAAGTGTGTAAAGGACATGTATAAAGAAAACTACAAGACACTGCTCCAAGAGATAAAAGAGGACACAAGGAAATGGAAACATATTCCCTGCTCATGGATGGGGAGAATCAACATTGTCAAAATGGTAATACTCCCTAGAGCTCTGTACAGATTCAATGCAATCCCTGTAAGGATACCCATGACATTCTTCAAAGAAATTGACCAAACAATCCTGAAATTTGTATGGAACGATAAACCCCCAAGGATAGCTAAAGCAATCCTCTGTCGGGAACGCCGGGGTCCCCGACAGTTCCGAGAGGTTGTCTTCTACCTCCGAGGGCGCGGGAACAGATGAAAACTACGGTCCGGGCAGTTCCAAAAATGGCTTAAGTACAAAGCTCTTCCACAGCACTAGAAGATGGAGCAAAAGGCCAAGAGCAAGACCAGCCACAGAGCCAAAGCTAAGGCTGAGGAACCAAAAGGCAAAAGTAAAAGGTGAAGGGCCTCAAGTCAGCCCCCTTATATACACCAAAGTAATCCAATCGGGAGGTTGTCATGCCAACAAAGAACCCAACAGAGTGTAGCCACACACCCTATTGTAGGTAAAACAAAGGTTACCCAAGACTAATCCGAGATTATCTCTTATGTAAAACACTGGAGAGGGCTGTATAAAGTAATACATCTTAACTTATGAGCTCATGTAATCTAGATGGTACCCATAAGGTCCTTATTATCTGACCAGGGTGATTCTGAGTATCTTGTTCCATACTGAAAGTCATACGCCTGCTTAGAGCAAACTAGTTGATCCTTCCTATAGTCTACCTTTAGTCTCAGCGTAGCCAGGGTGGTAGTCTCCTGGTAAATTCTAACTGTCCCACGTTGGGTGCAGTGGGTATAAAAGAGCTGTGCCCATCTAGAAAACATAGAAATCTTAGTATGTATAAGTCAGAAGTTATCAACAAGGTGACTTCTGTAACTGCCACACCCTCTAGAAGTGTTTACATAGAGAGATCCATAGATGAACTTGGCTTAAATAAGATTAAGCTGGGGTGAGCAAACAAAAACTCCCAGTTAGCTAAACATTCCTCCAACAATCCTCGGAAAAAGAAGATGGGAGGCATCACCTTACCCAACTTCAAACTGTACTACAAGGCAGTAGTAATTAAAACAGCATGGTATTGGAATAAAAACAGACCCGTGGACCGATGGAATAGAATTGAGTATCCTGACACCCAACCTCAAACACATGATCATTTAATCTTTGATAAAGGTGCAAAAAGTCCAAAATGGAGTAAGGAAAGCCTCTTCAATAAGTGGTGTTGGGAAAACTGGGCAGCGACATGTAAAAAAATGAATTTGGACCTGTGTCTAACACCATGCACAAAAATCAGATCAAAATGGATTAAAGATCTCAATATCAGACTTGAACCCATAAAGTACATTGAAGAAAATATAGGAAAAACCCTCCATGACATTGAAACTAAAGGCATCTTCAAAGATGAAACATCACTAACAAAGCAACTAGAAGAAAGGATAAACATATGGGACTACATGAAACTAAAAAGCTTCTGCACCTAAAAAGAAACAGTGACTAAGATACAAAAGCAGTCCACAGAATGGGAAAGAATATTCACCCAATACCCATCTGATAAGGGGTTAATATCCAGGATATATCAGGCTCTGGTAGAACTTTACAAGAAGAAAACAAACAACCCCATCAAAAAATGGGGAGAAGAAATGAACAGAAACTTCAGCAAGGAAGAAATTCAAATGGCAAAATTTGAAATAAATGCTCATCATCACTAATCATCAGAGAGATGCAAATCAAAACAACAATGAGATACCACTTTACACCACAGAGACTGGCACATATTCAAAAGAACAAGAACAACAAGTGCTGGCGTGGGTGTGGGGAAAAGGGGACACTCATCCATTGTTGGTGGGAATGCCGGCTGGTACAGCCTTTCTGGAAAACAATATGGACTTTCCTCCAAAGACTAGGAAATTGAACTCCCATTTGACCCAGCCATACCACTCCTGGGAATCTACTCTGGGAAGCCAAAAATACGCAGCGGAAACACCATCCCTACTTTTATGTTCATAGCAGCATTATTCACAATAGCCAGAATCTGGAAGCAACCAGAGTGCCCGAAAATCGATGACTGGATAAAAAAGCTTTGGTACATCTACACAATGGAATACTATGCAGCTGTTAGGAAAAAATGAAGTTATAAAATTTGCCTACAAATGGATGGACATGGAGAAGATTATGTTGAGCGAAATTAGCCAGAAGGAGAGAGACAGACACAGAATGACTGCATTTATCTGCATAACATAAATATATAGGTACATATTATGATACCAATATCCAAGATCAAGTGAAACATATATCAGGAGGTCCTGTAAAAGGTGGAAATTATCACAAACGTGTGGGATTCAGAGGCTAGGTAAGACAGAAATGGAACAGTGTGCTAACAATTGTTGAGGGTACTAATGCCAACCTAGAACTGAGCATTAAATAGAGGCAAAAAGATACACATGACAACCCTTTAATGATGTTCTGTAATCCATAGTCTGGAGGGGAAGGAAAAGAGAAAAGAGAGAGAAATGGAAAGAAATCAAGAACCTGCCATGGAGCAGGGCTGGGGGAGGGGGAGGGAACCGGGGACGTTGGTGGTGGGAGATGGGCACTGGTGGCGGGATGGGTGCTGCAACACTGTTTGACCAAAACCCAAATATGAACTTTTTAATTGTATATCTTTGTAATTTTAAAAATAAAAAAAAATTTAAAAAAAAAAAAAAAAAATAAAATAAAATGAAAGTGCAGATGGTGCTTCTTTTGTGTGTTTTTGGCTTCCCAGAGTATATTCCCAGGAGTGGGTATGGCTGAGTAAAATGGGAGCTCAATTTCTAGTCTTTTAGGTACGTCCATATTGTTTTCCAAAAAGGCTGCACCAGTCGATAATCCTACCAACAATGGATGAGAATCCCTCTTATCCCTGCATCCACGCCAGCATTTGTCTTTGCACTTTTGGATATGTTCCAGTGTCTGTAGTGTGAGATGATATCTTATTGTTGTTTTGATTTGCATCTCTTTGATGATTAGTGATGATGAACATTTTTTCATAACCTTTTGGCCATTCCAATTTCTTTCTTATCAAAGTTTCTGTTCATTTCTTCTCCCCCATTTTTGACTGGATGACTGTTTTTTTCTTTTAAAGTTCTACCAGTGCCTGATATATCCTGGAAATTAACCCCCTATCAGATGGCTATTGGGGGAATATTCTTTCCCATTCTGTGTACTGTCTTTGATCTTGCTTACTGTTTCTTTTGAGGTACAGAAGTTTTTTTTTTTTTAGTTTCTTGTAGTCCCATATGTTTATTTTTGCTTCTAGTTGGTTTGTTAGTGGTGTTTCATCTTTGAAGATGATTTTAGCTTCAATATTGTGGAAGGTTTTTCCTATATTTTCTTTGATGACTTTATGGATTCAGGTATGAGCTTGAGCTATTTAATCCATTTTGATTTGATTTTTGTGCATGGCGTTAGACAGTGGTTCAAATTCATTTTTTTAAATGTAGGTGCCTAGTTTTCCAAGCACCACTTGTTGAAGAGGCTTTCCTTGCTCCATTTTGTACTTTTTGTTCCTTTATCAAAGATTAAATGATCATGTGTTTGAGGATGGGTATCTCTATACTCAACTCTATTCCATTGGTCCACAGGTCTATTTTTTATTCCAATAACATGCTATTTAATTACTACTGTACAGTTTGAAATGTGAGCTTCTCATCTTCTTTTTTCCCCAAGGATTACTTTAGCTATCCATGGGGTTTATTATTCCATACAAATTTCAGGAGTGTTTGGTCAATTTCTTTGAACAATGTCAATGGTTTCCTTATAGGACCTCGTTTAATCTGTACAAAGCTCTAGGGAGTATTACCATTTTGACTATGTGATTCTCCCCATCCATGAGCAGGGAATGTGTTTCCATTTCCTCATGTCCTCTTTTATTTCTTGAAGCAGTGTCTGTAGTTTTCTTTTTACTGGTCATTTACACACTTGGTTAAGCTGATTCCTAGGTATTTGATTTTCTGTGGTACAATTGTGAATGGAATCATTTTCTTAATATTCCTTTCTTCTCTTTCATTATTTGTATATAGGAAAGCCACCGAGCTTTGGGTGTGATTTTGTATCCTGCCACTCTACTATATGTGTTTTTTTTTCCTAGGAGGAGTTTTTGGTAGAGAGTTTAGGGTTCTCTAGGTATAATAATCATGTCATCTGCGAGTAAGTATAGCTTGACTTCTTCCTTGCCTATCTGGATGCCATTGATGTCCTTTTCTTCTCTGATTGCTATGGCAAGTACTTCCAGTACTATCACTGTATCACTGTCTTCCTGTTCATCATCGATTTGCTCGAAGCGGGCCCCAGTAACATCTCCATATGTCCTGTCTCATGCTAGTAGAGCCCAAGGGCATCTGCTTGCTCCGAACATAAAGAGCCTCAATCCATTCCCGAATGAGATCTATAATTGTTACTGGTATTTGGCATATCAAATACGACACGGGTAGCTTGCCAGGCTCTGCCGTGCAGGTAGCATACTCTTGTAGTCATCTCTAAGTTCAGCATTTATTGATGAACCGCAAGCGGCCGCGTGAGCCAGGCTGTGATAGTCTGGTCTGCTGTTGGAGTTCTGACGAGAGAGAAGTCTGGATGTGGAAAATGGAGGCCCTCATGGAGTGGGGGTCGTCTGGCTTGTTGCAAGGCTCTGCTGGGGTGGCAGGCCAGGGCTAGAACCCGCCATCCCTCCTGGGCGCCTTGTGAGCGGCTGGGCACAGGGAGAGCCAGTAGCAGCTCTGCCCCATGTCTGTCTCCAGTACTATAGTGAATAAAAGTAGTGAGAGTGGGCAACCTTGACTTGTCTCTGATCTTAGGGGAGGGCTTAATTTTTTCCCCATTGAGAATGATATTCGCTATGTGCTTTTGGTAGATGATTTTGATTATATTGAAGTTTCCTCAACCCCTTTTTTGTTTTAATCATGAACGGGTTTTCAATGTTGACAAATGCTTTCTCTGCAACTATTGATATGGTCTTATGGCTTTTGTTTTTTCTCTTATTGATATAATGTATTATGTTGATTGACTTGTGAATGTTGATCCATCCTTGCATTCCCAGGATGAATCCTACTTGGTCATGATGCACTGAAAATAGAAGTTAACCACACATAGAAACAGGGAGTCAAACCAAACACCTGGGAACTGAACAGCTCACTACTGAACAACCATTAGATCATAGAACAATGAAACAGGAAATCCAAAGATTCCTATAAACAAATGAAACTGAAGACACCAACTATCAGAACTTGTGGGACACAGTGAAACCAGTTTTAAGAGGAAAGTTCATAACTCTGCAAGAATTCATTACAAAAAAAAAAAAGGGGGCTCACCTAAATAACCTGACTTAAAAGCTCAAAATATTAGGAAAAGACTAACAAAAGGAGCCCAACCCAGGTAGAATGAAGGAAATAACAAAACTTAGAGAAGAAATCAATGAACTGGAAACTCACAAACCAACCCAAAAGATTAATGAAATGAAGAGCTGCTTCTTTGAAAAAAATAAACAAGATCGACAAACCACTGGCAAGACTTGTAAGGACATAGAAAGAGAGAACCCAAATAAACAGAATTAGAAATGAAAAGGGGGACATCACGACAGAAACCACAGAAATCCAAAGAATCATCAGAGATTACTTTGAGAGACTGTATGCCTTGAAACATGATAACCTAGAAGAAATGGATAAATTCCTGAACTCTTATAACCTCCCATGGCTGAAACAAGAAGACCTGCAGTACATGAATAAGTCTGCCACCATCAAGAAAATTAAAACAGTAATTAGAACTCTGCCCAAAAGAAAACCCCAGGTCCAGATGGATTTACTAGTGAATTCTTCCAACTTTTAAGAAGACCTACTACCCGTACTTTCAAGCTATTCCAGGAAATAGAAGAAACAGAAACACTCCCAAATAGCTTCTACGAGCCACATATCACCCTGATACCCAAAGCAGGGAGAGACAACACAAAGAGAAAACTACAGACCAATCTCCCTGATGAACACAGATGCTAAGTTCTTCAACAAAATACTAGCAAATAGAATCCAAGTCTCATCAAAAATACTATATTTTTCTTATTATATTTTATTGTATTTTTTGTTATTTCATTTATATCATTTTATTATGAAAGTACTTTAAAATGTATAAGAAATAATAAGAAAAATTATCAAACCATCATTTTAGGGGGAGAAGAAATACACAGAAAGTTCCTCAGAGATGACATACAAGTGGCCAGGCTATATAGGTTCTGCATAATAGGTTCATCATCAGAAATGCAAACAAAAACAGCTATGAGCTGTTGAGACTGGCACACATCACAAAGAAAAGCAATCAATGGTGGCAAAGATTAGGGAGCAAAGCATATCCACCGATGGTGGAAATGTTGATGGATTCACCGTTTTAGAAAAGAATATGGACACATCAAGAAAGTAGGGATTGAGTTTCCTTATGATATAGCAATTCCACTTCTTGATTTATACCCCAAGGGCACAAAAACCTGATTCAGCAAAGACATTATAATAATAACGATCTGAAAACAACTCAAGTGTTAAGAACAGAGGACTGGATAAAGAAGCTATGGTAAACATACACAGTTGAATATGACATGGTGATATGAAAAGAGGAACTCATGCAATTTGCTACTGCATGCATGAAACTGGAGGATACAATACTGAGCAAAGTTACCAGAAGGTCAGGGATGGAACAGATACAGAATGTTCTCTCTCATATACGTATATGAAAAAAAACAGTGTAAAGGAATAAAAAGATGGTCAAAAGCAATAAAACCTGAGAAATGATCTGCAGAACTGAGCTTACCATGGCAGTGAGTTGGGGACGGTCTTTGCTAAGGGAAAACTAAAACAATGGTGAAGAAAAGTGTCCACTCTAGAGGAAGGTATGGTGTTGGAACACTGAACATGTGAAACCCTATCACTGACAATATCATAAACCACTGTGACCAAAAGAAGTAATGAATAAAACCTCTGGTCTCCAATATGTGCAGCAACATGAAAGAACATTGCCTACTGAGCAGTCACCAAGCAATTTGTTTAAATATCAAACTTTCCCCCCATATTCACTTCTCTATCTTCTCATATAAGAATATATTTCCTGAAGGTAGAATTTAGTGATATATGCTTCTAAGAGAGGCACAGAGTCCCTGGAGCTCATTAATTCTGCAACCTCCTGTGAGCAGTTGGCCTAGAGTGGTTGGAGTTCACTTTACACTGGACTGCATTTCAAAGCAGAGGGCTCTGAGGTGGCAAACAGCTCATTAATTCAGAGGGTAATTCACTGACAGAAGAATTGTTTTAAATGCACAATCTAAAACTATTTAAATTCACATTATAATTATGAGCAAAAACTATGCACTTCAAGTTTGAAATCTGGATATGTAATCTAACGATAAAACTAATGAACAAAATTTTTAAAAAGGAACTGTCATTTTTACCAAGAAATGCTAATCAAGTTGCTTTTTGAAGTGTGCCTCATTTGCATCACAACCATTATTATGAAAATTCAACATTATGCTTCTGTGTATTGCATTGTACTGCTCAGCTGAGCATCAAAAAAACAGGTAACAGTTCCTCAAAGTGAATAATAATGAAATAAAAAATCACAATGAGACATCAATTCCATTCCTTGCTAATTTTACCTTAATTCCACTTCTGGGACCAGTAGTCTTTTTCTTACATTTTCTTTCCTGTAATAAATTCTCCAGCAAGTTTCCTGGCCCTAAATATATTATTAAATGCAATGCATGCAATAATAAACATCAGTCAAATCTGCAGAACATCTACCATAAATATGGAGTACATTCATAAGCTCATCAAACTTCACTGTTGCTCTCCCATTAGAACACAAGACTTAGCATTTTCAAATTAATATTACAGAAATAATTTTAGTTTTCTGAAAAAGTGACAATAATGCAGCAATTCACTGCCATTCTTTTCCTATTATGTATTTTTCTAAAGATAAAATAACTAGCTATATTTTAGAAATAAATATGGTGAAAAGTGTCAAATTTGAAATTAAAGAGGTTTATTTACTTACTATAAATTTAAACCATTGTTCTCATAAAATTTGAGATACAAAAAGGAGTATGGGCAGTTTTAACTATTAATTATTTTAGCTGAAGAATATGTCAAGTAGTAATTAATAGCTAATAAGAACAACTAAATTAAGTACTAAACAGCTGTATGCAGAAAGGTGATGTATGAATTTTTTTCAGAAAGTTTAGTCTCATAAAATAAAACATGGAAAAATTTTAAAACATGTTGGCATCTTAAAGACTGTGCTTTTAAAATACTGTCTCTATGAAATAGTTGCATTTTATAATTGTAATGTTATAAATATATTAGAGTAGATTAAAATATTCTATAGTTACTTTATAGCTGTCAAAATGTATCAGCCAGACACTAGTTACATTATCTTTCTTAAAAAAATTTCCAAGAATGAGCACATGGAAAGACAAAAAAATTTTTTTCAGTAATAAGCATTGCTGTGAATTTCTCAGGTTCTCAGTTGCTTCATGCCAAGTGCTTATGTCATTATAATTCATGAAAAAGGCCATTTAGGGGGAAGGAGCATTTTTTAACAACCCAAAAGTCAAGCAAACCTTACTGATTGTGACTCATTTCTGTAGCAAACCTCTGTAACTTTTCTGACAGATCACATTAAATTCTGCTTGGGGAAGGTATGGGACACTCCTCTTGTTTGAAGCAATGCTGTACTTTTTATTCCTGCTGAATAAATAGCCTCAAGTCAAACTACTTGCCCTGACTAATGATCAAACATATCCAAGAATTCTGTTCAAGAAATGAATTCTTCTCTCCTTTGAAGTGCATTGCTGGGAGAGTAATTGTGTTTGCTGGAGGTTTTCCTTAGAACTGCAAAAGAAATTTCTCGGCTAAGCATATAATCAGGCTACAGATTTTTTTTTAAAATATACTTGTAGGAGTGTGGACACTGAATAAACATATACCTCTAGGAAGTGTCAGAATGATGCACTACTGTCTCTTCGCTGACTGAAGAATTTTAGTTAAAAAATTCCACCAGAGGATTACATTATTATAAAGCATATTATTAGTCATATAAACGCCCTAGAAATACAACTGTGTCTTCACAATATGAATATCACTATATCTTGGTAGTCAAGAATATACAAAAAATGAAATGTAAACCAGGGGATTAGAATGGGGAATGAGAGAAGAAAGAAAGAAATTGATAACCATAAACTGGAAAGAAGGCTGCATTGACTACAATGACATAAAATATAAAGGCCTGAATTTAGGTGTTGATACAAATGGAGAGAAAAGCATGCATCTCTAACCATTTAATTTTATAGGAAAAAATAAGATGGTACATTTCTAAGGCAATGGGAAATTGAACCCAAATTTTATTTGCATGCATCTCTTTCAATAAAAAGGACTCCTGGAGTCATTTTTCCATCTTCCGCTTTGTATGTGTACTCCATGCTATACTGAAGAGATTCTAGAAGCTATAGATGTCATTTCAACTGATAATGATTTTTATGCCTAAGCAAAACAATACTCATTGAAATACTCCTCAAGAGAGAAAAATATCAACCTGTAGAACCAAAGAGCTAACATTGTTTTAACAATTGGGATGGGGTGTGTGTCATTTTCTACTTATATTGCACACAAATGTGGGCTCTAATTCTAAATTTCTGTCGGCACCTTTTTCAAACTAATTATGTCTAATAGAGAAATGGAAAACGTTACATAACCTAATGTATACAACTTGCATGTGTGCATCTTAGTAAGAAAGTATTAGAATAAGATTAAATAATAAAGCATTAGAAAGAATAAGAACTGGGAAGATAGCACAGAGGTTAAGGATCTTATCCTTGTAACAGCCAACCTCCGTCTGATCCCCAGCACCACATATGGTTCACTGTGCAATGCCAAGAGTAAATCCTAAGCACAGAGTAGGAATCACCCCTGAGCACCACTGGGTATGACATTGACACCCTCCCCAATCCCTTCACAATGAATAAAAACATACATCCTATACTTGTAAGGTATATTACAAAGTCAGTAGAAAACAACAGTGCTATAACTGTGTGCAGGAGGGTTGGCCACACATGGCAAGGAATGGGAGGAGGCTCTGTTTTGGAGTTCAATCTAGTGTGCTCAGAGGACCACATAGTGCCAGAGATCAAACATGAGTGTGCAACATGCAAGGCAAGTGTCCTAATCCCAGTACTATCCCTGTCCATCAATGTTCTTGTTAAAATAAAGACAGTCTCAGGTCAAAAATTTGAAACAGCTGCAAAGTGCATAATTTGCATTCTTGAGATGCAGACTTGATCCCCCATACCATACTGATAAATGAGATAAATACATAATAATAAAATTAAACATATTAAAATATGTTGAAGAAGCCCATAAATGTGTTTCCATTAAAAGCTTGGTGTTGGAAATTACGTCAACAGAGAAAGTATGGGGAAAGTACTTAGAAAGAAAAAAAAAGACAACAAAAATAAAATACATGTCTTAGTAATAGTCTGTGTGGGTATATAGGCTATATTTTATATAATGATGCCCAGAGGAGGGAGGAAAGTCAGAAGACTAACCATAAAGTGATGAATAACACTAAGACCATAGAATATTGGTCTCATTGCCTAGTAGGTACAATTTATTAATGATATTTTATAGTCTTATAAATGGTAGAACATGTGACAAAATTCAAGTTTATATGTAATCTTGCCATTTTAACTTTCACTTATAACTCTGTATAATAATATTTGGAGATAATTCAAATAATTCAATGCTATATAATCTAAGGCTGCCCTTTTCCTCCTTTCTTTCTTGTAAACATTTACTGGGTATGTAATTCTCAAGTTATCTCCAATAGCTTAAGTTAAAGGATTGAAATTTAGGGAAATATTTCAGAGACCCATCATATTTTTTATCTTTTCATTACAGTAAAGGTGGTGGCTTTTTCTATGGCCCTTCATATCACTAGAAAATTACTGTGATGAAATTATGAGTTAATTAGTTCATGCATTCAATCTACATTAATTAGGAAATTTCTCTACCCAAACTTCTGATTTTATTGTGAGTAGATATCTCAAATGAATGACTCTTTAATTTATTTTCATGATTTTATCCACCAGATAAATAATCAAATGGAACACCACTCATTTAAAAGCTTCCCTATTTTACAATCATTTTAATATACAAAGATTTCAAAGGAATTTTTTCTAATATTCAGAAACGGAAAAAATTTTAGCTTAAATAACATAGCCAAATTAACATTCAATATCATGTTCAGCATGTTTTGAAAATTTTAAAGTAATTTATGGATTGAGTTTTATATTTCAGACTGCATTTTTGGGAGATATCAGAAGAATTTATTTCATATGGTAAAAGAAGTGAAACATCATTATAAAACATCTGATGAAGACAAATCACTTTGGTTTATTTCAAAGTGCAGCGTTGTCATACCAGCCTTGCACTCTTTAAACCATATTCCATTCTTCATTCTGAAACCTGTCAGAATCATGAAAAAATATTATAGTAAAACCTGTGATGAGCTTTCAGATAAGAGCAAAGAGTAAAGTGAAAAGGCTTCTTAAGCTTCCCAAATGACCGTCCTTAAAAGAACTTGTCAAACATTTCCAATGATGGAACATCAATATTTTTAGGACTAGCTTAACTCCATCTTTATTTCTTTTTATTTTTTTCTTTTAGTTGTAATAGATGTAGTCAAGGCTGATGACCAGCCTCCTCTCTTTACCCTGGACACAAACAAGAAAATACAGACAAGTCCTCTATCCTGAAAAACCAAAAGGAAAAGAGTATGGAATATATTAGATACTTGGCTGACACTATTTTATAATTCATTTACCTCAAATCATTTGAACCCTAGTCTCAGGAATAGGGAGTAGACAGATGAAAAACAAACTCTCTGAGAATAGGGAAGGGAAGAAATACTTCTTTACCATTTTCACCTCAGTTTAAGAAAAGAGTATGTAAGGATTATATGGCAGTTTCTGATAAAACCTATACTAAATTTTAGAAAATACCAGCTTACACCTATAATCAAAATTCCCTGTTGAGAAAGAAAAACTTTATCTTAGATTAATGTATCAGTTCTCGTCCTTCAAATATGGCAATACCAAAAATTCTGACCTTCTGATGACCATCTACTAGAGGCATTTTAAATGGTCAGTACCTCCAAGTCACTGTCAATTTGGGAACCACATTTATTCACAGATCACTACAATAAAAGAGCAGAAGTTACTTAGGGACCAATAGTGAGCCCCATCAAGCCATGACAAACATTATTTTATGTGAAACGGGAAACCTCAAGTGACCTCGTCTATAAGACATGCATGTATATGTCAACTGGAGTCGGGCCAACAGCCATTACAAAGATCATATTGCTGGCATTCCAAGACAATGTAATTTAAGACAAAAGCTGGTTTTTGAATGTCTACAAAGTACTCAGCTTAAATCAAATTCTTTCTTGCTATCTTTCATTCCATCATACTTGTGTTTTAAAGTGCTAGGAAACTAAAAGGAGTTAAAAATCACAAAGGGCAATGCAAATCAATCCACAACAAATCACCTAACAGGTGGTCAAGAAGAGAATTTTATTGCTACTGACATTAACCATTTGCTTATCACTAGTCCTACTCTCTTTATGGCAACTATGTGGTTATCTCCCTTACAACAGAAGTCACACAGAAGGGAAAAAAAATAGCTCAAACAACCCCCACACTGCTTCAAGGAAAAATGCACTGAAATGAGTACCCTCTCTCAAGGTTATTAGGCCATGAGATGGGTTCTTCTGTTTCAAGATAGCTTCTGTCTGACCCACAGCATATGGTTTCTATTACTGCCAGACCATGACCACAAAGACATTTCAAATCCCTGTGAAAAATGTGATTCTCTGTCTCTTGCTCAGTGTATGTCACAGAGGACAGTTGAAGTTCTGGAGGATGAAGAGAAGGGGGGCAAGGGTGGCTGGAGAGATTTAATCCATGCCATCCCTTTATACGATATGACGAGGTCTGTAACAGAAACCTTCTCACTTCTGGTTTCTCTTTTATCTCACAAACCACTTAATGCTCATAAGAGACACAGAACACACTTCAGCGTATCATGTTTAAGCTCTCCAAAGATGTGAAACAGCTTTATCAGGGGTGACAGCTCTGCCATTCACTAAGCTGGTTTTCAGTGTTTTAGTAAAGGGAGATGAAAGCAAATTTATTCTATTTAATCTACACTAACATAGCAAACAATATTCTGTCTATGATGATTAAGAAATGTTTATGATGCTATTTTAAATAGACATTTACTTGTAGGTATTACAGTTGTCTCCAAACATTAATAATGAGGATAAGAATTAGTCAACTAATATAAGATATTCCACAAGGCACATTTCATCCATTCATATAAGTCAGACTTTCAATTTGAGTATAATAATGTTCTGCCTTATTAGATTTCACAAATGGCATTTTCTCAGTTTTTAATATAACATAAAATGTAGAACCATTGTCTGGTCTTGTAAAAGAGTTTTATACAATTAATTATGAGTTTCAAGCATATCCTAGTTTTATAGTAGTCAATTTGCAGTGTCTCTCGTGTACTGTATGCAATGATTCCTAACAAAAGAGTCAGGGAAAATTTATACCCTCATATAAATAGCTGCACATATATAAGAACTTTACTTTTGTAAGGGCACAGGAGAAAACATTTTTCTCCATACCCCGCCTCCCACATGGTATATTCTCCAGTTCACTCGATCACTTGACATCTTGTTATTCATCAATTTGCTCGAGCAGGTGCCAGTAATATTTCCATTTGACCCTATCACATGCCAGTGTAACCCAGTGGCATCTTGTTGCTTCAGGAATATGAAGAGCCTCAAACCCTTCATTCAGGGTCTTGACGAAGAAGCCTGACCATCTTGTAGGTGAGCGGCCACGTGATCTTTTAACATCCCTTAGGATCCAGTCAGAAAAGTAATGAAATTCTCCAGTTAGAAAAGTAATCAAAAGACCATTAGTAAAGAGTTAGTAAGGAAAAAATAAATTTTATTAACATGGAGAACGCACTATTATAAATTATACTTTTGTTGATTTTTGCTTGTTGAGGATCACACCTAGCAGTTCTCAGGAGTTATTCTTGGCTCCTTATTTAGGAGTAGCCCTGGAAGTGTTAGATGACTACATGTGTTGCCAGGCATTGAATGGGTTGACCACATGAAAGACAGTGCCTTAATTTCTTACCTGCTCTAAATCTCTTTAGACTGCCACATAACTGCAAATTCTAAAAAGAAAGGAGGCAAACCTGATATATATACATACTTGCTTTATTAAGGAAAGGGAAGAGGGAGATTCTACAGAAAAAGAAGTGGAGGCCATGTTTTGTTTTGAGTGTAAAAGGTGATTTTCCCAGATAAAGAGGTATGTTGACTAATAACAAAACTACACCAGAGCTATGTCCTTCAAACTACATTCTTCTATGCCATAACAATAAGAAACAAGGATGGCTTCTTGAATTAGGAAAAGGACTGAGATAAGGACAAGAGCTTCTTTTCAGCCCCTAGTGTTTTCACTCCTCTTAAGGTAATGATCCAAATTCTTTGAGTTGTGGCAACAAAATTCCTAATGCCTACAGGCTTCATTGACCTTAAATCCCATGCTCAGTGATACTTATCCAAAGAGGACTACTCTGGGCACTGAAACACCAAACTGATCTTGAGAGGAGACCAATTCCGTACTTGAGAGTGAACTCCTACTAAGCAGAAATGATAGCTTCAAACAAGTTCCCCGTTTTATCTTGATCATTGTTATAATGTACAAAATTAGCTCTTTTAGAAATTTATTATTTTTACCAGTTGGTTTTGGCTGTATCTCTTTATCTTTAGTGTATTTTAGGTTTAGTTTAAAACTAAACTTATTCTAAATCTAAATTTCTTATTTTAATCTTCTACATTTTAGTTCCTTTTTAGTCTTTATTATTTTTTCTTTACCTCAGAGCAGTATTCCATTCTAACTAATTTGGAATGTTTTAAAAAAAATAAAATAGCCTGACACATCTCCATTGAGCCTGGCATGTGTCTAAATTAAAATAACACTTTAGTTATCGAAACTCTAATCAAATTAAATGCCCTCTTGGAATGTGATATAAGGAAATACACTGATATTTTGTGTCCCATGTAAAGGAAGAGTTTTCATACCAAAGTATGTTTTTTTGCCGATAAGAGGGGGATGGAGGAGGAGAGAATGATAAAAATATTTACTATATTACTTGGATAATTCTATTGATAGTAATATTTTATTTAAAATATCCTGTTTTAGTGTCTTATCAGACCACTAATATTGGGAATTTTGAAGGCATGCACTTTTAAGGAATAGTTGGTTTTAAAGTTAAGAAATTCACAAATGTAATTACTTGGAGAAAATATATGAGCAAAGCTTTGTTGTTATCTACTTATACAGTAACTGAATAAATAATAACACTAAAATGTTAAGTTATATTTGTTTCCATGGGTTTAGTTTCATATGATTGTTCTCACTGGGGATTCCTAAATATATCTGAATATTTTGATTACTATGTTAAGCTTACTTATTTATATATTTAACAGTAATTCACTCATGAGTCTGTTTTTGTTCCTTTCAAAGACAAGGAAAAATAATTTTGAACATGTAATTGTAATTTCCAGCCCTTATAGATCATATAGTAAATACTTTCCAGCTTATTCTGTAGGACTGCAGATTTGGGGATAGGGAGGTGGAAATAGGCTGAAAATAAGAGGAAACTTTCACCTACCTATAATATCATGTTTCTAATTCATAGGATTCCTACTTTTTAATTTTTTTTTAATATACCACCATTAGACATGCAATTACAAAGGTGTTCATAATTGGCTCTTGGTAAAACAATATTTAAGCACCCATCCCTCCACCAATGCCCCATCTCCACCACCAATGTACCCATACCCCTCCTGCCCACCCCCAGACTGCCTCTATAGCAGGTACCCCATTTTCTCTTTCTCTCTCTCTGTCTCTGCATCTCTCTCCCTCTTGTTTTACTCATTGTGGTTAGTTCTGCAGACATTTAGGGTTTATCATGTAAGCTTCTTTGTATATATTCAATGGTGAGTTCTAGTATGACATAACCATTCCCACATTTAGTAAAACACTGGTATCTATTTATAGCCCATTAATGAATGCAACCATTCTTTATCTGTTCTTTTCCTTCTGACTAATTTCAGCATGATAGTTTCCATTTCCACATAGGATTTCTATTTGATTTTTGTTGATAAATTTGCATAAAGTCTCTAAAGAACAACTGATTTCTTTATAATTTATTTCATGCCAGTCTTTCATCAAATATTTCTTGATCATCAATTTTTCCTATCAATTGATCCACAGATAAACTTATTTTTGGAGGAAGTATTATGCTGATTTATTCATCATTGTTGTTTTGTTTTATGGACACACGAAAACAAAGCAATACACCAGAAATAAGCCCACGGCTTACTTCTGTCTCTTAGTTCAGAAGTAAGAGACAGAAGCAAGGATCATTCCTGAATATGTTCAAGGCCCAACTGTATAGGGTGCTGACAATGGAACCTGTGTTGGCCTCATGCAAAGTATATGCCTTACTGGCTGTACTATTGTTTGGGACATGATTCATTCATCCTGATTTTTGGCTTCAATGTTCATGACCAACAAAATTTAGGCATAGCTCTAAAACTTGATTTTCTAGTAATAACAATCTATGATGTTCCAACCATAACTTGATGCTTAAATCTAGGATTAGGCATTTTCATATACCTAATATTTTATCTAATTTTATATGCTTAAATTTGTTAAGATATCAACAATACAAGTTTTATATTGCCAAATCTGTTGTCTAGAACTTTAAGAAAAAAACCCGTATGACATATCAAAGCATGCGGAGAAGAAATAAAAAAAAATGTCCTCGAAACAGAAATTCAAAAGACCAAAAGGCATATGAAAAAATGCTCTTTGCCACTAATCATCAGGGAGATGCAAATCAAAACAAGATATCATTCACACCACAGAGACTGGCACACATCCAAAACAGCAAGAGCAACAGTGCTGGCGTGGATGTGGGGAGAAAGGGATGCTCATGCATTGTTGGTGGGAATGTTGATCTATAAGCTCTTTTGGAAAAAAAAAATGGACATTCCTCTGAAGAATAGAAATTGAGCTCTCACTTGACCCAGCAATACCACCTCTTGAAATATATCCTGGGCACCCAAAAACAAATAACAGAAACACTATCTGCACTTCTGTGTTCAAAGGAGCACTATTCACAATAGTCAGAATATGGAAACAACCGAGTACCCAAAATAGATGACTGGATAAAGAAACTATGGTACCTCTACACAATGGAATACTATGCAGCTTTTTGAAAAATGAAGTTATGAAATTTGCCTACAAATGGATGGACATGGAGACTATCTTGCTGAGTGAAATTAGAAAGAAAAGGACAGATATAGAATGATTGCATTCCTTATGTGGGATATAAAACGTAGTATGAGACTGATATCCAAGGCCAGGAAAATCATGGACCAGCAGGTCTTGACAATGGTTGAAAACTACCACAAATGGCCATAGAGACAGATTGGGGATGGTGAAGGGAATTAGGGGACATTGGTGGTGGGAAATGTGCCCTGGTGGAGGTGGTGGAGGGATGGGTGATTGAACACTATAGGACTAAACCCTGTCATGAACATCTTTGTAATTGTATATCTCACGGTGGTATAATAAAATTTTAAAAAATTAAAAAGGACCCATCCTGATGCAGGTGAGATAGAAGCTGCAATGGACATGTCTCTGTGTTTGCTATCAATTACTGCATTATTTAATATTTTCAATTATGAAAATATTGGATAAATATGGAATAATATTAAATATTATAATATACTATGATATATAAATTATATAACATTATAATAATTATAATGTTATATAATTTAATAATATTAAATAATATTAAATAAAAATAAATATCATGGTTTACAAAATTGCTCATAATACAGTGGCTATAAGCTTTTAATGTTAACACCAATTCTACCATAAATGTGATCTTCCCTTTACCATTGCCTCCATTTACCCAACCACTCTCCAGACCTGCTCTTTTAGCAGGCACACAAGTTGCTTTATATTACTTGTTAAAACTGAATGGCCAAAGGTATTATCGAAAATACTCTGTAAAAGAAAATCTGTGAAAATTGATATATCTTACCATCCTTCACTTGTCACTTCACTTGTCATCCCAGTGTTCATTGATTTGCTTGAGCGGGTGCCAGTAATGTCTCCATTCATTGGGAATGAGTTTCATTATTGTTACTGTTTTTGGCATACTGAATACACCATGGGTAGCTTGTCAGGCTCTGCCGTGGCTCTGGGTTCATCCCAGGGGGCAAAAGCCTTTTTCTGTGTCAGACCATCAACCATCTAGGGCCCACGGGGCAGAGCCCTGGGTGTAGACAAGCCTGTCTTCTGTCTGCCACCTGCCTATGCAGTCGGGCATCACAGCTATACCTAAAAGTGCTAAATCTTTGAGGATTAATTAAAACTGTTGCTGAGAAAAAAATGAGCAAATCTTCACAGCACTTTAATTCAGAACCAGTGCCATTTTAGATATAAGAATCCCAGCTTTACAAGCGGGCCTCATGATGAATCTCTGATTAAACATGATCCTTTTTGGAGCACTATGTGAGTCCTTTTCTCATTTTTGTCTCTTTTGAAGTACAATTATCCTGATCACACAAAGCCTTTTCCTGAAACTGTCCTGAAACATAGTTTTTATAAGTGATGAACAAACCAGTGATATACAAAATTTAACAATTCTATACTATGTAATGCTAATCTCATCTATATCAGATATATATATATATATATATATATACATGTAAACAATTATAAGGTTAAATGACTATGAAAAACTGTTCATGCATTGGTTTATTTTAGATATCAGATATTTTGGATATTAGATATTTGCATATAAGAAAACTGAAAGATTTTGACACTTTGTGATAAAAATAAAATAAACACCATTTCTCAAATAGCTTTGAGTAGAGAACCACCTTAATATTATTATT
Organism: Cryptotis parvus; assembly: GCA_021461705.1. Classification (NCBI taxonomy): domain Eukaryota; kingdom Metazoa; phylum Chordata; class Mammalia; order Eulipotyphla; family Soricidae; genus Cryptotis; species Cryptotis parvus. The sequence goes on from JAJIBD010003534.1 coordinate 72,707, forward strand.
AACTTTGGGATTTTAGACTCACAGGCATGGGGCAGAGCTGCTACTGGCTCTCTCTGTGCCCGGCTACTCACGAGGCACCCAGGAGGGATGGCGGGTTCTAGCCCTGGCCCACCACCCCAGCAGAGCCTCGAAACAAGCCAGAGGACCCCCCTAACTCCATGAGGGCCTCCATTTTCCACATCTGGACTTCCCCCTCATCAGAACTCCACCCAGAAGACCAGCCTATCACAGCCCAGTTCACCAAAAATCCGCCCCTGCAGCAGTCTTTTTAAATCCGGCCCAGGTATGCTGATCCAGAGACGCACAGACATGGGGCAGAGCTGCTACTGGCTTTCCCTGTTCCTAGCCACTTACGAGGCACCCAGGAGGGATGGCGGGTTCTAGTTCTGGCCTGCCAACCCAGCAGTACCTTGCAACAAGCCAGATGACCCCCAACTCCATGAGGGCCTCCATTTTCCACATCTGGACTTCCCCCTGGTCAGAACTCCACCCAGCAGACCAGCCTATTACATCCCGGCTAGAGTGGCCCACAAGCGGCCCTGCGGTTCATCAATAAATGCTGGATTTAGAGATGATAGCATACAAAAGTATGCTACCCACACAGCAGAGCCTGGCAAGCTACCCGTGTCGTATTTTATATGGCAAATACCAGTAACAATTATAGACCTCATTCCCATGACCTGATGGAATGGTTTGAGGCTCTTTATGTTCCTGGAGCAAGCAGATGACCTTGAGCTCTACTAGGATGAGACAGGACATATGGAGATGTTACCTGTGCCCACTCGAGCAAATCGATGATGAACGGGAAGACAGTGATATAGTGATACAGTGATTTTTATTTTGCCTAATAGCATTATTAGAAAATACATAACATATTCTTTGGCAAGTTATACTTTATATATAAATATTTCTGGACTTAAACATATATGGTAAAAATAAAAACGCCTATGGTGAATATTTTCGCCACTATTTATTATTTGCCACAATTAGATTTTCTATGTAACTAACTCTCTAACATGCATTCACATGATTTTTCAAAGAAACAATGTTTAAGAGGCTACCTAGAAACTATAACTTATCATCAAATAATACCAAGATATTATCAGTGATGACATTTAAACAGTATATGACATATATTAAGAAATTTATAACAGATAAAAATGCAATTAGAATTGCAAGTGGTGATTCTGTTTGTTGTTTAAAAGATTTTTTAAATATAAAACATTAATATGTTGTGAGTTATTTTATTAACATTTTAAAATACATATAAAATATATATAGAAAGAAGATAATTTTTTTTTCATATTTGGGTTTTGGTCATACAGTGTTCCAGCACCCGTCCCTCCACCAGTGCCCATCTCCCACCACCAATGTCCCCGGTTCCCTCCCCCCCCTTCCCCAGCCCACCTCCATGGCAGGTTCTTTATTTCTTTCCCTTTCTCTCTCGAGAAAGAAGATAATTAATAACCTATGGTCACTGACAGATTTATCTGGTTCCTTTGTATCTAAATTTTGCTGAGTCAACAGTGATTTCCTAATCAAATTTTAATGTCCATAATCATCATTCCAGTATCATTATCATTATCAAACATTATTTTACATGATTGAATTGATTTGTGAGAGCATAAATATCCCTCCATTAGGCTATGAAAACACATGCCTGTAAAGTTGGTAATGCTAAATATTTCATATCAACTTATTTTCATTTCTAATATTTCTCTTTGAGGTTGAATTCTTTTCTCTAAACACACACGCAAAGCAAGGGTAAAGGTCATAAACCAGGATTTCTTCTCAAAATATCTCCATTTAAATGCAAATTTTGGCCTTTATCCTAACCTTTAAACAGTTATTTCATAGAAATGCAAAAAGTAAGAGTAAATTTTGTATTCTAATAATATAGCAACATTTTATTATGTTATTTATCTCTTTTATGGTATATAAACCCCATGTCTTAAGGCTTGATGAAATTCTTTATGGGTAACAGTATTTTCTCTAAAATTCATTTATTTGTTTGTTTGTTTATTTATTTATTTTTTTATTTAGAGTCACACCCAGAAATGCTCAGGGGTTACTTCTGGCTCTTCCCTCAGGATTACTCCTGGCAGTGCTCGGGGAACCATATGGGATGCCGGAGAATCAAACCTGGGTTGGCTGCATACATGGCAAATGCCCTACCCACTGGTCCTTGAAAATTCATTTAAAGCAATTAAAATATGCATAGATTGATTTAAATAAAACTTTAAGAAAGAGTCTAATTGTTTAATTGTTTTAATTTGATTCACTAGGATTTGTCACAACTTTTATTGTATTATTTTAATTTAGCTTATCCAAGTTTTGGAGCTATGGCACTCATTAATGATAAATAACTCAAAATAGTTTTATTACTGTTGCAGCAACTAACTTAAATATATAACATAAAAAGAAAAATATATAACAGCATGTTCACTTGTATTTCAAAATGTAATAGTTAAAATAGCAAAATATTACTGAATGAGCTGGCAGTTATGTGCTAGTCTCTTAAAGTACAATCAAAATAATTAAATATTTAAAAGGAATAAAAAGCTATTTAGAAAATGCTAAAAATTCAAATATTAAATCAGTTTAGCACTTCGTGATTATTACCAGAATTAAATTTCTTATGATATGAACTTTGATACAGAATCATAAAAGAATATTAGAATTGTTGCTATTTAATGCCCTATTAAAGAGGAATTTTGTGCCTTTGGGATTTCTTCTCAGTCTGCCTCTGATTTTATCTACAGCTGTAGTGACAGTTTCCTCATAATACAGCAAAAATGTTGTTTGTTTCAAGTTTTCTTCTTAGGGTATTTCCCCAAATTTGTGAGTATCTTAGCCCCCATCCAGTATAGATTAATGATTTTCTCAATTTCCCAAATGTGGAATGGACAGAAATTAGTGATTAAGACCCGATTCTTTGATCCCATGAAATATGTCTGTTTATTCAAGTTTTCACAAGCTAGTCATATAGGATCTGTTGCTTTAAAATTAATCTCACTCATTCTAAACTTATAGCCACATTTCAAGTACTCAATGAATGTCAAAGGATGATGTGGTTCTAGAACATTTCCATCATCAGAAAATTATATTGGAAGGTATCCTTTAAATAAAGATAGTGGAATTACTCTTGACTGCTACCCTAGAAATGTTACATAGCAGATAGATGGTATAGATGCCAGATCTAGGATTTTTTTTACTGCCTTTTGAATATGAATAAATTACAAGGGTACAGATAGGGGGAAATCAACCACAGAAGATTTATTTGTATTTTAAACTAAGTTTGAATGTAGAGTGAGATTGATGCAAAGAGAAAAGGTAAGGACAAATATTTTGCTTTTAGTATGGAACTCAGTTATTTAAATGGGAGATTTAAGAAGTCCTAATCTAGGAGCTGGAACAATAATATAGGGGATATGGTGTTTGTCTTGCATGCAGTCAACCTCGGTTCTATCTCTGGCATCCCATATGGTCCCTTGAGCATAACCTTGATCTCTTTGGGCCACACCCTAAGAACCATAGGGTGTGGCCCAAAAACCATTAAAAACAAATATTTTTATAAAAAGTAGTCCTAATCTATAAAATTTCTTATGATATTACAACTCCTTTACTGTTGACTCCTTGTGAGGAATTTTTGGAAAAGGTTCCATTATATTTAAGGCTTTGGAATCAGACTTTTCAGCTGTGACACTGGTTGCTTAGACACCCGACACTGTAAGACTGTATCTCCAAATACAAAATAGTCATCAAACATAAACTTGCATATGTACTACAGTCCCAGGCATTGATGGAAAAATGAGAAAACAAGGAAAGAAAAGAAAACAGTGATAGTCTTATAACATCATGGCACAAATTAAGGTAAATAGAAAGCTTTGAATATGAGGACAAATGTTTCAATTTTAATGTGAATATTAACAGCCCTAAAAATTAATTAAATGGAAATTTAAGGCACTCACACAAATTCAGTTAGATTAAAAACCCAAGGAGCAAAGTAAGGTTTCAGTTTTGTGCATGTAGGGTTGTACAAGCATAACCATCACCAGAGCAAAACATGCAGATAAACTAACCAACACATGATTTTCACAGAATACATAAAGGAAAAATGGTGTGTTAATTCATACCAGGTACTAACAATAAAGCCATTAAATTGTTTTTTAAAGACTATATAGTGTGCACATATGCACAATTATGCTTGTGTTCACTGTAGCATTTAGTACAATATCCAGGATGTAGAAACAACCCAAATATCCATCTATGGATGAATGTATTGAGAAAACATACTATATATATAAACTATTGAATTGTATATGTCTGTAAAAAATTATATAATCTGCAATTAGCAATTATATGGATTGGATCTAGTGGATATCACACTTAGTGGACTTATTCTGAAAAAGAGAGATAAATACAGAATTATCTTCTTATACATAGAATATAAAGATACATAATAAGGGAACATCAATTGGTCAAATGCAACAGAACTGGAGAGTTAGTGTAGAGAATTGAGCATACTTATAGGCATCTGAACAAGAGAGATGGATGGGATACATCCTTGGGACATTGTGAAGGGATTCTGGTGGTGCATGTGGTGTTGGAATGATGTATGCATAGAAATACCATTAACAGAACTGTAAATACACTACCTCAGTAAAAATGCGAGGAAACAATAAAGTCCCTCCCCTTGAATGCTTTATGGTTCTTGTTTTGGGGCCATGCCCAGCAATGTACTCCTAGCTCAGAGATACAAGGAGTAGAGGAAACAGAGTGTAGGTCACCCCCAAAGCAGCACTCAGGGGGTTTTTGTGATACTAGAGTTCTGTATGAAAAGCATGAAAATCATTCTATAAGGCTCCTTGTCCCTAAAGGAATATTTTAAATAGCACATGCATTGCTTGTGATAGCATCTTTACATGTCGCGAAGTAGAAGCAGGTTGATATTTTATGTCTAGTTTGATAAAATAACTATTTTTAACTGATCACATTTAAGAAATGCCAAAAGGTAAGCTGTTTTTGTCATACTGGCCAATAAATCCTTCCTTTGTGGACGCCCTATGATAATTGATCAGACTGATAATCCCCCAATTAATAAATGCACCTTATTTAGTGTACTCATAACTAGATTATTAAATTCTGAATGTGTTTTTTCTGGCCTGCATGTTGGAATTTCAATAAATCAATAACTATACTATCTATTGATTTTTTCTAGTTCTATACACACAGAGATATTTCAGTGTGAGGAAATAAAATAGAAATAAAGACCTGTGTTGTTTCTAATACATGAATAACAAGTCACCCATCAAGCTAAGAAGCTGATGTTCTAAACCACAATGCACAAACAGAAAGGCCATCCTTAAGATGTGAGCATGTTTTATTTAATATAAAGATTAACCATTAGTTTTTTTTTAATGTATTCTGAAATACACAGCAGAAGTGCAGTACTGAACAGAGCATAATATTGCTGAATTACCAGAAGCCAGCAATCACAGCATGGCCAATTCAAATTTCACTGATGACTCTTTAAACCCTAATGAACCGTGGTGCCCTAATGAGAGGTTTCACTAAATCCTGGTCAAACAAGCGTATGTTTCACAGAGAAAAGAGAAGGCCAGGGACCCACTGCATCTTCAGTGGTGATAGGATAGCAATTAAATTTACAATTCAGTTTCCTCGGGAAAAAGAAGCTAAATATCTATAACATATGGAACTTATATATGTTTACTTAATTCAACTTGCCATTCATAACATTATGGAATAGCAGTCTAAATCAAATCATTAGCATTAAGAATCAATTCATTAATTGAATTCTTTGTGGAAAATAGTGTTTACAACTTTATATTTTATGGAGTACATTTTGATGGTATAGCAAAGACTAGTTTTTTGTTTGTTTTTTTTTTCCCTCTGGGATGTGTTTGCTGAGACAAAATCAAATTTGTTAAAAATAAGGACCCATTTAAAAAAATGGCAACAGAGTTGGTGGAATCATACTATTTAAAGAACACTTAAAGTTCACATATTTTAATTTTTATTCTTACTAGTGATTTTTACAAATAATGACTGATCGATGAGTAAAATATGTCCAATGAAAGACTGGTCTTAAAGTATTTACTGTATACAGCGAAACTAGCATTCCAATGCCCTCTCAGTACCCTTAAAGATAATTATGAACAACTGTAAGCAGAATTTCACTTGTCCAAAGAATAGCATTGACTAACCTGAATATGTTGCCTGTAAGATATCTATACAGATGTTGATTTATAATGATGCATACTTGAAACTCATACAACACAATGTTTTTTTAATAAAGAAAGATTTTTAAAAGATTAAATCCCATTGCAGTGAGGTGAATTCTTTTGAGTATAGGCATTGCTTTTGCTATTAAAGCTAGTTATAGGCCATGCCATATTACTTATTATAACTTTGGACAAAAGGAAAGGGAATAGAAAATAGATTTTTTCAAATCAGTTTTTATCATACAACATAAAACACAATAAAATGACCTGGCTTCTTAATGCCAACATACACCTAGCCTAGCATTCCCCTGTAGGAATTTAACATTCATTGATTGTTAGGATGATGCAATACAGCATATATTACATCCCACCCATCCCCTATGTTCCAAATATCAAGTGCCATTTGTTTAAGGAAGTCTTTCCCGAGTCTCTTCACTAGATCAGATTCAAACTCCCTATAACTTCCTTTATAATACATTTAAATTAAAAGGCATTTGTATAATTATTTGTCTCTATCTACTGCATGGTAAATTCCAGCAACTGAGCCATCTGTTTTACATTATTGTTGTACCTTTGATGCAGAACAGAGCCTAATTAATATAAAACACTCAAATGGTTTAAATAGAGAAATAAATGACCATGTTGTCCCAGTTTAACCACAAAGTAAAGTGAGAATCATGCAGGGTTCTCTACAGGTGAAGCTCTAGAACATATTTGTAACATATCTGAATAATAAATATGCCTAACATTACCTATAATATAAATTGAATATATAAGAAATACTAAATATTGTTTATAATAACAATAACTTTAAATGATGTTAAATTCCATAAACAGGTGGTTTATTAGAAATATTTTGGCATATATTCACAAAGAATGAGGATAGAGTCATAAACCACAAACTACACATAGAACAAAATTAATTGTGTAGATTTACTGAAAAATTGTATACATAAAATAAATACATACACAATACATATAAGAACAGCTATGAAAGTCTATCAACTATTAGGAAGACTTTAATTTATGAGTCTATACATTATCTCATTTTCTTCATTTTGATCCATCATTTTTCAAACTTCAGAAATTAATATCTAAAGTATCAGGATCACGATCACGGTCACGATCTTCCCGTTGATCATCTATTTGCTAGAGCGGGCACCAGTAATATCTCCATATGTCCTGTCTCATGCCAGTAGAGCCAGGGGCATCGGCTTGCTACAGGAACATAAAGAGCCTTAAACCATTATATTAGGTCATGGGAATGACCCAATATAATTGTTACTGGAATTTGGCATATCATATACAACACGAGAAGCTTGCCAGGCTTGTTGAGCGGGAGGCAAACACTTTTAAACACCTCCAAATAAAGCATTTATTGATGAACCGGGCTGTGATGGGCTGGTCTACTGGGTGGAGTTCTGACGAGGGGAAGTCCAAATGTGGAAAATGGTGGCGCCCGTGGAGTGAGGGGGTCATCTGGCTTGTTGTGAGGCTCTGCCGGGATGTTGGGCCAGGGCTAGAGCCCACCATGCCTCCCGACTGCCTCATGAGCGGCTAGGCACAGGAAGAGCAAGGAACAGCTCTGCCCCATGTCTGAGAGTCTCTGGACCAGCATACCTGGGCCAGATTGAGAAAAAACTGCTGCAGGGTGGGTGTCGATGATCTGGGCTGTGATGGGCTGGTCTGCTGGGTGGAGTTCTGACAAGCGCTCAGGGTATGCACGTCATAGCGTTTGGCAGGGGAGGCAGAAGGCTGTCGTCAGGGAGAGCGGAAGAGAACCCAGAGAAAGCAAAGGAGAGCTGGAGCTCGGACGGAGCTTGGGACCTGAGGCTGTGAAACCCAGCATCTAGCTGCAAGACCCAGGGGTCTGGGTGGACCTGGGCCATGGAGACCCACTGGCCTGGGGCTGTAAGACAGGAGGATTGTTTGTGTGTGGCTGCATGCAAGGCAGGTGCCCTACTCTCTGTAAGACCTGCCAAGATGTGCGAATTGCCTGTAAGACCCAGTTATCTGGGCAGTAAAAGTCTGGGATGCGTCCAGGTGTGGGGATTCGAGCTCTTCAGGTGTGGGGGATCTGGGCCGTAACTGAGAACTCCCCAGCGGTGGTTCTTGCTCTGGAGGCAGAATCTGTGGCTTTCCTTCTAATTTCCTTCCTGAGAATGAATGTTAAGGTATGAGCCAAAAAAAATGAGAGTTTATTGTGGTGTAAATCAGTAATCATAAAACCAAAAAATAATGAAAGTTTATTGTGCTGTAAATCAGTAACCAAACCTGTAAAAGTAATTATCGAAATTCTGTCACTTTAATAAGGGCGGAGAGCTTTTGTGCTCTTCACAGAAAGAGGCATGATTTGTCAACTATTTTTGGTAGGAGAATAAGCATATACACATAAAAAATAAATCAAGAGTTGGTTATATTATCTCTTAAACACAATCTTAAGTCTATCAGTATAAAACCTAGATCCACAAGAACACTTCAAACTTCTTTTTATAATTGTGGTCAATGGAAAGGGACTTTGGCTTGCAACATTGGTTAAGTGACTGAATTAATGCTGAAGACTCAGAGAAGGAAGAATTACTACTAAGTGGTTATTCTGACCATAAACGTGAGCGCTGGTATAGGAAGGCGTTCCTGCCATTCTTGTCCTAACTTTCATTCGCTGCTTTTTATTACTGCTGCTGCTTTTGCATTTGGGGAAGGAGGCTGGAAAGAGAAACAGTTGGCCTCTATTAGCCACAAAACTGCTCTAACTTCTTATTTAAAACAGTCGTTGTGGAAGGAAACCACTTTAGATTTACAAGCAAATCTCAAGGATACCAATAGGTAGTTCAGTAAGGCATTTGATGCCAACTTAATAGTTAATGCAAGTTGTAGTATTCCCCAAGGTAAGTTGGAATATTCCCCTCGGGCTCTGTAGCTGCCTCAAAGTAGTTCTGCAACAGGGAATGTCACCGTTTTCCAAGGACATGAGGATGCTAATGTAGCATTCTTGATAAAATAAAACCAGGTTGCTACTCCCCTTGACATCATAACAAAGCTCTGATGGATGTGCACTCTGCGTGCTGAATTGATTTTTGCTAAGTCCGAGCTCTCATACTATTTTATCCTAATATGCCTAAATAAGCAATGTTGACTCTTTAATTTAGTCGTTTTAACACCAGCAGCTTCCAGGAGTCCATTAATATGATGCTGCATTTAGGTTGTCTGCTGAATTTGCTAACCTCAAAAGTATGAAATTTGAATTCTTAAAACTGATAACACTGCCAGGAAAATCCTTTCCTCTAAAACCAATAGGAAATCGTGTATCAGCACATCACTAGCCTGATCCATAAATATACTGGAGGAAAGAGGGAATTAATTAGGACACTCTATTAAGAAGGTTAAATGTGAGAACATGTTATAAATGTGACGCAGAGGCTCTAAAGAGGTAGTTAAATGTTTTGTCACCAAAAGGAGCTAGTGTAGATACATTCATTGAAAGATATTCAACAAAACAAAATGCGATTCAATAGATATATGGACTCTGCCAAAAGCAGAATAGATTATTAGGGTCAGAAGTAATTTGGAAATAAACAGTAAATTCTGTTAGAAAAATAAAATGAAAAGGAAAAGATGCCAGTAACACAAATAGCATTTTAAAACAAATTGGAACTTCACACCAAAGTAGAAAATTAATTTAATCAAGGGAAACTCAAAAAGGAATTTTAGTGAAGGACATTTGCATGATTCAAAATGATGGTAAGCCTTTGGGGCCCAAAATGCATGTCCTTGGGAATAGAAGAAAACTAGTTCCTTTTAAATGAATGTGGGACATTGTGGGTTCAGACTTTGTTCCATTTCCTTTTTAACTATCTGGTGTTTATTTTTGAGTGTTTGTTGGTTATATTTTTACTCAAATAACAGGGCTAAATATTGTCAATGAATTTCTCCTTCTATCAGTTCAGTGTTTTACTGGTTTTTTAAAAAGCAGTCATAACTTTTATTGTCTGTAGCAAAACTAAAGAAATGCTTTAGTTTAGTTCCACATCTGTATGGATAATGATAAGTCACCAGCTCTTCATTTCACCCAAACTGGGACACTATAAAAACCCGCCTCCTATTGAAACTTAGCCTTTGCTTGTAAAAACAAGGTGAACGTCCAATTAGCAATTCAGAGGAAAAGGGCAGTTCTTTGTGCATAGGCATCCCCCTTTGAAAACTATAATCTATAATGAGTCCTGTTTAACACGATGGATGCTTTCAGACAAGCCCAAATACCAGGTCACTAATGAGCAAGAATTTAAAACACGGAGGCCATGAATGAAATAGGTTATTGTGAAAATTGGCTCATATTAAGAGATTTAAAAGACTTGGCTGGTGTTGTTTGGCCTGACAGATCTAGCTAATTAATCAAATTCTTTGATAAGTAACTAACTTACTGCATTTTAAAAGGAACTGGATCTGACAAACAGTGAAGGAAAAGAACAATCTTGGTGCTGCTTAAAATCTAAAGAATGGAATAACACAGCCATGTGCACAAACCAGGCTTATTTTGACAAGGGTGTTCTATTAAAAGCTGTGATATCTGGAACACACCAATTAGAACGTATTAAAAATTAGCATATTTGTGATGCCCCTTCTACAAGTCTTTATATTGGAGGATAAAAGGGTGCCAACAAGGTAGAAAAGACTTAAGATTAAGAGGCTGTTATCATTGCCCCAATTTATTGAGAAGAGTTTGTAATGAGACAGAGCACGAAAGAGCAGGTCTCTTGTCTTGCCCAAGTAGACTTTTATAAAAAGACATCGGTCACACAAGTAGCTCTGCTTAATTAAAATGACTAGGAGTCTCCTTCTCTGGTCCTTAACTGAACCAAACAAATAAACAAGCAAATCCAACCAACATATCAGGAGCTCAAAGTAAACACACACAGTGTAGACATTTGTCAATGTGGCAGCATCACAATGAGGCAGCTCTGAGGGCTGTGGAGAGTGGAAAGCCCTTGGACCCACTCAGAGCTGGGTTGAAATACCAGGGCCTGAGTGCACAGAGCTAGGGTTAGTTTCTTGCAACCCAAGTGACACATGCTCAACCTCATTTTTCCTACCTGACAAATGTGTAAAGGTGATGACTTCTTTCTAGGGCAATCGTCTGATTTAAGATAATGACTGGACCATAATAGTGACTCAATAAATTGTGGCTATTTCTTTTTCCTTTTCAATTGACCATGACCCCCTGGGCACTCTGCTTTTTATATACCCATTTATAGTCCTTCCCACATAGACCCTGGTCTTTGCTAGCTTTGGCCAAAGGGACATTAATAGTCGCTTTGGCCAAAGGGATATTAACAAAAGCTTGATAAGTGGTTGCATATTGTAACTTGTTCTCTTGTAAGGTTTGCTCTTAAAATAATCCCTATTTGAAATGAGCTGATTGACAGTGTGAGAGAAGCCCAGCCTCACAAAGAGGCAGTGCTACATGAAGAGAAATGAGAACCCTGTCATGGAGCGCTGATTTCTCAGCCACATACATGAGCTGTCATTAAAGAGGATTCTCCAGAGCCTTGGACTGAGTCCTGCCATCATATGCTAGGTGAAGCAGAAATAAGTCATCCCCACAGTGCTCTATCCGAACTGGAGACTTGTGAGCAAGTAAGTAATCGCTCTTTAAACCACTAAGTCTAGAGATGATCTGTGACAAATAGCCAGAACACTCATATTTTCATCATCTGCTACTGATTATTGATTCCCAGTAACTGTGCATAGTGTTCAAAAATAAAAATAAAACAATAACACTACTATCTTTAATGTTTGTGACTATCTAAGTGTTTTCAAAGGTCTTTATAATCTTATTTTTTAAAAACCTGGATTAAAAAAATTGACTGAACAAATCTGAAGTGATATATAATCCCCTATTTTATTGATAGTCCAAATAAATAAAGTTGCCAGATAAGTTATTAATGCATAAATAAATTTTATAATGCATCATATAATTAAAAACTGTGTTTATGTAAGTTTGTATCACACCTGGCAGTGATCAGAAGTTACTTCTGGCTCTGCACTCAGGTTTGATCCCTAGAAATACCTGAACAAACCATATGTGGCATTGGATATTTAAACTGAATTTAGAGGAATTCAAGCACTTCCCCCTGATAATCTTTCCAGCCCAAATTATCAGGAAATTTTATAAATTCTTCCCTCCTGGTATTTTCCTCTGTGATCTGCATAATTTTAGGTAATTTCTCAACTATCAATATGGTAAGTTGCTTACTAACTATATTACTTGGCTTTCTATTGACAAATAATACATATAATAAAAACAGTTGTAATTTTGAGTGCATTCTAATATACTTTTAAAAATATCTGACAAAGGTTGCTATTGCCTATTTCAATATCTTGTTTTCTCTTATTCCTTAGTAATACACACACATACACACATACACACACATTTAGATGGCATTACATCCAACCGTAATTCTAGAATTCCAAATTTGCTTGTCAGATCTGACCAAAATAATTTAAGTGGAAATGACATGTGGGATTTATAGAAAAAAAACTTTATAAAAAGCGGATAACCTTTCTATAGCCTACTCCATTATTCTGTCTGTCTTTTTTATCACAATGTCTTCATACTGTAAAGGAGAATTTTGGATTATGAGGTGATTTTTAACATGGATGTTATATGGTAAGGTACTGGTAAAAATTTGAGATACTACACTAATTCAGGACTTCCTAACTTAACATTTCTTTACGTGAAGATGTAAAAAATTACCCACAAAGGACTAAAAATATATTTTAATACAACCAGCACTTTCTCCCGACTCTCAGGATTGGTGTCCATGTCCCTACCAATCTGAGCAGAAATATACACTGGACTGGGCAGTATCACCAGAATTTTATAGATCACCCTAACCCAGTACTGTGGGGGAAGACCCTATTAAAAAAATGAACTTCAATTCTGGAGAGATAGTACAGTAGGTAGTGTGCTTGCCTTGCACACAGCCAATATGGACTTAAATCCTGGCCCCTTATATGTCCCCAGAACACTACCCAGAGTAATTCTCTAATAAAATAGTGAGAAGTAAACCGAAATACCTATGGGTGTGGTCCCCAGACCAACAACAAGAAAAATTAACTTTGGCTTTAAACCACTATTATTTTGAGATTTCTGTTACCAGAAAATTCACTCAACTCTTAAGCTTTGCCATATATGAAAGAAAAAAGAAAGGTTTGATTTGATTTTGATGTTTCAGGGTATCTCAAGTGGTGCTGGAAGAACCAGGCAGAAGAGCCAGAGAGGCCATGTGGTGCCAGGAATCTAACCTGGGGCTTAGTGCATGCCAGGCGTGCACTGTTCTCTTGGGGGTATCTCCCTGGCCCCAAATAGAAAGTTTTATTTTAATCTTAGGTTTTTTTTTATTTCTAAAGATCAAGTGAAAACAGGGAGAAATTTACATTAAGAAATCAATATACAAAACCTAGAATCCAGTAAGTATCCCATTTTTTTTCTGTTACAGTTTTTGAAAACATTCAAAGATAAACTCCAGGAGTAATCATAGAATATGGATAGATCCAGGAAAGCCATTCATTGCTTCTGTGCTTCGCCAATCTATTTTAAGTACACTCTGAGAAAAGGCTTTTATGCCCCTTAAGTCCGCTTTAAGAAGATTTAACTAGAGAAGACTACTGAGCACATTATATATTTTAAGATAAGAATTTTGATCTGCTCAATTGCAACTGAACAGAATATTTAAAAATATTGAATTTTGTCTGTGAATTAATATAGAACATAGAACATGTCACAGAACATGTCAATAATAAGTCATAGGAGGGAGAAAAACAACAGTAAATAAAACTCTAGAATATTTTAACTTTTCAGTGGAAAACTACAATGAGATTTTAAGGCTTTTTTTTCCTCCCCAATAACTCAGAGGTACTTTATACTGAAATCTCAATTTTAATACCAAGTAAAAGAGAACTTTAGGGCAAAAGGTTATAGTTTCAGCAAAATATTTATATGCCACAAAGAAATGCCAAAGTTCAATTTTGTTTCTACTCATCAGTGAAAAAAAAAATAAACTACTCAAAGAGATGCCGACTTCTCCAGAACATACACCAGTGTTAGAGACAGTGTCGACAGTGTCTCTTGTGAATTACCAAAACTGTAGTTGGAAAAATGAGTGAGGGGATATTGCGAACCAAAAGCATGACATCAGATACAATGCATGTACATTTCTTCTGCCACTTAAAACATATTGATATACCCCAAATTTTTAGTGACTATAAAACATAAACAACATTCAGGAAAAATGTTTTTGACATTTACCACTTCTTTTATAAATTTCTTGAAATATTTATTGTAACACCATGATTTATAAAGTTGTTAATAATACAATTGTTTTAGGCATACAATGTTCCAACATCAATGCCACCATCAGTGTGAACTTCTGTCCATCAATGTCCCTTATTTCCCTCCCACCCACCACTCCCCAGCCTGTAACCTTTAGTGGGTATATAAAAAAATGGGATTTATATTGTTAGTTAGAGCAAAGTGGCAAATGGAATATCATAAATTTAATCAATAAAATTCATTTTTTGATGATGGTTGTATCTCACAATTGTGTTACTAAAATCACTGTCTGAAAATTTACTGAGCTGCTTGAGTCCTCCTTGTTGCTGTTCTCACTCATTAACCTTGGTAGGCTTCTATACAACTTCCCCATCAAAATTTTTGTGCAACTATCAGGTTGTCAGTACTGTGAAATTAGAAGGAGGTTTCATGTAGTTGCTTATTAAGTCTTGTGCTTCAGGAACTGTAAAGCAGAGTCTGCTCATATGGTGGAAAAGGGCTGATGTGACCAGTGGATGAGAGGGCAATACTCCTGCCCTATTCTGAGCAGGATACAGTTTTCAGAACAGAGATTCATCTACCTGGGATGATTTGGTGGTTTGGCAACTTGTTGTTAAACATTTCCTTTAAAGTAGAGGTAAACTTCTGAATTGATAATCTTTTTGAACCATCACATACATATATGCATACACACACACACACACACACACACACACACACACACCTAACATTGCTAAGGGGCCATTCCTGACTGCTTGGCATCTTTTCCTGGTTGTGCTCAAGGGAACCATATGTTGGAAAAGGGATCACACCTGGGCCTTCTATATATAAACTATATACTCAATGCATTGGGTTATCTCTCAGTCACTGCTACCTATCTTAAGTGGCAAAGTATCATAAGAAATTTCAACAGTTAGACTATTTCTCATCATTTTCCATTCATTTCAAATGTATATACAATCCTCATAAAATAATAAGGATAAGAAAACATATAGTCACAACAAACATTCAGTTTAAAGGACTAAGAACTCATACAAAATAGTAGAAAATGGGCTTCTAGGGGCACCATATACCAATAACTCAAGTATATATTTTAATGTGATATTTTGTTCTGTTATGAGATTCCAAATCCCTTTTTGTATAAAAATAATTAATTATGTGTGGTCACCAGTGAGTCTTTACTCATGAGTGTGCTAGGACAATTTGGGAAGTGCCAAAGGAAAGATTAGAAAACACTTGCAGAGTTACAGTGGTCTTGAGTTTCTTCTCTAACTTATATATGTCAAAATAGAGTTATCTGAATGTCCTTGAACCCCTGTAATACCTTCCTTTTGTTACCAGTTCATAATCATGCCTTGAACTGCGAGCGAAACAGAGAAAACAAATATTTTACCTTGTGACGTATGCTATTTTGTCACATATTAGAGTAACACTGATTCTCAAATCTGAACATTAAAATCCCCGGAAGCACTTAATAATCCACATACCCAGTATGTGCCAATCTGTGCCAGGCTGTACTAATTAACTCTGGATTTGAGGAAGACGGAATTCAAACATTAGGACTTTAAATTCCCCAGGTGATTCCAATAATTCCATTTGACAAAACACTCCCCTAGCTATTGGAATATAAAAGGTCATTAAGAGAACAAGGAAAAGGAAACATGTAATTTACCCTTGTGAAATTGTGTGATTGTGAGTATACATTAAGTTCCTAACTGCCAGGTTAAGATATTAATTTTTGTTTTATTACACTGAATAAAATAAAGCTATCATTTTATTTTAATTTGTTCAGTTGCTTAAAAGAATAATATATTTCAGTGTCAATGCACCAAGCTTAATATATCTCACTTGAAAGACATCTATTTATGTGTTTTAGCAAGAGAGGAAAACTGCCAATCTACATTTTCCAACAGATCTAGGAGGTTTAGCAGGTAGTAATCTGAGCTGGAATGTAGGGTCCTGTGTTAATGAAAATGTAGAACTTTGGTTCCTAACTATTCATGATTAGGAAATTAGAGTTTATGGTTTCAGAGGCTTTTTAAGCACCTCACATCACCTGGGCATAATGAAAAACTGACACCTAAGTACCCAGGCATCACATGAACAGTGTAAATACTACATGAGAGGTACAGCAGCTTAACCAAACAGAGAACAAAAACACAGCAACACTGTAATAATAAGTAAAATCCCTATGAATCAATTTACTTAAGCATAATACTCTAAATCCGTTTTTTAAAAGGAAAGAGGAATCTTTTTCTGTAGTATACCCAAGGGTAACCAATGTAACAAACTGCTTAATAGCACTGCAAGATTACAACAGCCTCTAAATCTCTCTGGGCCTAGGTTCATGTTACTTAGATGAAAAGTCAACTTAAAATAATCTACAAAAAAAAGCTTATTTCTAATTATACTGTTGATGAAATTATCATTGCTTGGGATTAGCACTTATGACTTGGGCCCAACTCTCCTGACCTTGTAAACTGAGTCACATGCTGGTCAGAAGAGATCATACGAGTGTTCTTTATAAGAAAACGATCAGCTTCCTAGTCATAAGAGGAAAGAAAAGAGAATAATAAAATGGAATAAAAAGAATTAAACAACCCACGGTCTTTAGATTCTAAAGTAGTTGCATCTGCATCTCCTTTTAAAATCAAAGAGCATGGTTCCTCCAGATCCATAGTAGATAGTTGATAAAAATAAAATTTCATTTCATCAATCTTTCTAACAGTGTTCAGAAGGTGTTTTACCAGCTCCTACTGTTCAGAGACAAAGGAAGAAGCCAAGAAAATGGGATAGTTCTACCCCAGTCTTTACTGAAAATTCAGTTGCCTCCCATTTCTGAGTCTTTAACAATGTTCAGACAAATACACTTCATCTCTATTATAGCCAGAATTACTCTGCAATTATTATCAGTATTATTTATGAGGTTTTCTTCAATCTGTCCTATAAGATGTTAATTTATCTAAAATGCATAGTTTGACTCCTTCTGCTATGGATGTGAATATCATGGTGATTCCTTAGCATGACTCCAACCTCTTCAGCTTCCCAACGTTTCTTGCTGCTGCTCTTCATATGGAAATCGATCTCTGAGCATACTGCTTTTTCTTTGTCAGAATTAGGTCTTTGTATCATTAGATATATTCTTCTCTATGCCTGGAACACTTTCCCTAACTCTGTCCATATATTTGGTTTAGAGTTACCCTTATTTTTCACCATAGCAACCACTGTATCAAAAAGAATTTATTGATCCTAAAACTGATTAGACACTCTGACTTGCGATTCCTTAGTACCATCTCACCCAATATAACCCTCAGCAGGTATGCACTGCTTTGTTTTGTATCTTACATAACCTCCCTGTTAAACTAGGTAGGTTATAAATCCCTACTAAATTTACTAGTCAATATTGTTGAACAAATACATACAGATGAAACTTGGATCTCCTTATGTTTGCCTTGCCTTTATGTCAATAAGTTTCGGTAACTACACGTCAAAAATCAAAACACCTAAGTTCAAATAACAGGCTAGTTTTGTGAGTTTTAGGCCAGTTAATTAACCTCTCTGCACTACAGTTTAATTAATTTATAATGAAGATGGTAATCTGCCTTATAGAACACACACAAGCCTTTAGAGATAGTTATGTCTATTGCCACGTGACAGGCATGTCATAAAATGGTAACTAACCATAACTATCTTGGTAGCTTCCTCTCTGAAGAAATATACAAAAGAGTAATGAAAAGAATCTCTACATAGCAGTATTGTTTTTGAGAATTATAGACATTCATCATATTTCTATAATTGCATTTACCTCTCTTAATTGATCAACTTTTCCCTTCAATATTATAATTTACAATACAACTTCTTTTGTATGAATACATCCAAAATCCTAGTCATATGAATATTTCAGCAAAAGACAAAAAGTAAAGTACTCTAACTGTAACAACATAACAATATCCTTTTCCACCAAAACGTATTCAATGGAGCTAATCACAGTCTTTAGGAACACAACACGCTTTAAAAGGAACAAGGATCAATTAGGTAAAGGCATTAGGGTTCTGTAGGTAAGCATTATATTACCTACATAAGAAGTTATTAAGATTCTGTACTTTCCCAGAGTATGAGTAAATAATTCACCTTTCCTTATATGCCAAGAATGTTCATTTGCTCTTCTTTGCTTTGACTGTGAGCAGTCATCTATTATAGTTCCTGGTGTCTGTCTCTGTGATTAAAATAGTTGTCCCTGGTAGAAAAGCCTAACAAATGTATTTGAACTAATGATTTTTGAAAATAAATTATCATTCTACCTTTACTTATTTTTAATTTTGTTCATTTTGAGCCTCACTTAGAGGTGTTCAGAATTTACTACTGGTTTATGCTCATAGATCACTCCTGAGAAGGGGTCAGAGGACTATATGGGGTACCAGATATTGAACCCAGGTCAGCCACATTGCAAGGAAAGTGCCCTACTTGCTGACTATCTCTCAAGACTAATTCTACCTTTATATGATTGAATTGAAATAACACTGGAAGAACATAGGCAAACAATCTTCTAAGAATTTTCAGAACTTCTGACTTAGATGCCTTGTATTGAATTCCACTAGCTGCTTTGCATTTGGGATTTCTCTAACTCTACAAATATTACCTTGTCTATCTGCATTGCAGGCCAGACCAGTCACAAAATCACATCTTATTCAAGTCCTTGGATGGAAGGCAGCAAATGTGCGATGATACTTAATGTATAAATACCCCAACTTGCTCAGACTCTTCTTAGACAGCTTTAAATTACTCTAGAATTCTCCCAAAGGCCCTCTCATTCTCTAAGTCATGTATTCCTATAAACTACTAAAGATAAACTAGTTACAAAGGAGCCACTAACATGCAGTAAAACTTGAGGGAAATTTCCAATAAAGTCGGATGCACACAGATACATACACAAAGACACAAAGAACACAAAAGTTGCAATGTACTTACATTAAAATAGTTCAAGAAATTTAAGATATTCTTCTAATAGGCAAAATATGCACATAAATGCAATTTTATTATTATTGTATTGCATTTTATTCACTAAATTACACATTCTGACATAAGGAAGATAATTTAGTACACATATATTTTACATGAAATTTTCAACATTAGATATATGAAGCACAGGAGAATTAGCATTTTGGAAATAAATAAACTAGTTAATCCATCAGAAACGGTATGTGCTTAGTGACAGAACTGGCCTCCTGCCACAAAATGTTTTATTAAACATGATATCACTTTAAAAAGAGTGCCATTTCAAAATAAAATGCTCTGAGAGATCTACTTGCTAAGCAACAAATATATCAGTTACAAATCCAAAGATTAATTGGCACCCCCATATCAAACAAAAAGGATGAAAGGGAAAAGTGTAAATTGACAATTTAAAAATAAAAGAAGCACAAATAGCCAAATTTTTAAATAACATTTTGAAATCTTATGGCTCAATGGTAATCATTCAGTTACACATGTTCTTTAGAAAAGTTTAACATATATGATTTAAATGTTTGAGAGATAATTATGTAAATGAGTTTTATTTTAATTCATTTATATCATTTATTTTATATGGCTACAGTGTCTTTCACTTTGCAGTAATTTATTTGTCATTATTGCACACAACTGAATTGCAATTGTTTTTCATCATAAGATATAATAGAATAACAGTTTTAAGGCCATCACCTCATATAATATAATTCAGTTCCATTACTCAATTTGTCCAACGATTTTCCCTGAATGTAGTCATAGAAAGCACTTCTCTTCCTCCAAATCACATCATAATTTTTCCATTCAAACAGTAAGGTAAAAAAAAGAAATATTTATCTATGCCTTTAAGAATAGAATTTATATTTGTACAAAACAAAGCTGAAAGTAACTCTCTCTATAAAAATATGACTCAAATATTGAAGAAATGAAATACATTTGTATAGATTAAAAATAGATGTATAAAACAATCTGTACAATCCTAAGAATTACATAAGCTTCTGAAAGCTTTTTAGTAATTTCACTTATTTAATGCTTAGTAACTTCAGTGATTTAAACCCTTGTATACCATAAGCTATCCATGCACAGTTAATCCCTACAGTATTAAGAAATAATTATTTTAAAGCAACATTTGTTTTTTTTAAAATTCAACAGAAATAATTGAAGTTTTGGAAGGCTAGAGAAGAAAAAGGAAAACTGAGAATATAGGATTTTCTTTCTCTTATTCATAATGAAGAAGACATTCTTGCATTCTCTACATCTTAAATCTCTCACCTATATATTTTGATTAGCCCTTATTACATTACTTATAGTATTCTAGAATTACATCTCATCTTATGGTAATTGCCAAATTTATGGAACAAATAGTAAATTTAGGCTCCATCTCTCATTCCTTCAGTAGTCTATGAAATATTTTCTAATGTGAAATTTTATCAGTTAACAAGGTACATTCCACAAGGTACAGAAGATCAACTAAAATGTTATGGTGTAAAAATGAAATGTTTCTGCTTCCTTGGCAGAAGATACGTGTACATTATGCAGTCTTTAAATGCAAAATCCAGAATATATAAAGAACTCTTTTAAATGAACAATGACGGCAACACAAAAACACACAAATAAAGGAACTAAACGATGAACAAATGACTTGGATGGAGAGTTTTCAAATAAGGATAAAATGATCCAGATATGAAAAATGCTCAACACCACTCATTATTAGAAAAAAATGTAAACTAAAACCATACAGAGATTATTTTTTACTTCACACTGGAAACATAGTCCATCAAAATGGTTGAAAACTTGGACCCAAAGGGATAGTACAGAGAGATAGTACAGTGAGTCTTTGCTTTGCACATAGTGGACCTGGATTCGATCCCTGGCATTTCACATGGACTCCTGACCCAACCAAGAGTAAACTCTGAACACAGAGTGAGGAGTAAGTCAAGAGTACTGTCAGATGTGACCCGAAACAAAGCAGAACAAAAATAAATATTAAACTGATTGAAAACAATAAGTTTCATTAAAGATATGGAGAGAAAAAAAACCTCTGGTAAAGTGTTGATAGAAATGTAAGTCGGTGCATGCTCTATGTAAAATGATGAAATGATGCCTTAAAAATAAAGAAAAAAGAAGAAAAGAAATTTCATGTTTCAGCAATGTCATTTATTCTAGGCATTTATTCAAAGGCTATGAAAAGACTAATTATTTTTGTGGGGGTGGGAGGAAATAGGTCATACCCAGTGGTGCTCAGGACTTATTCCTGACTCTGTGCAAAGGAGTCACTTCTGGAGGGGCTAAGGGCTTGGAGAACCATATGGGATGCAGGAGATCCAAGTCACATCAGTCACATTGTGCTAACTCTGAAGAGATGAATTCAAAGAATATCCACATCTTTGTTTTCAAAGCAGAATTATACACAATAGTCAAAATAAGTATAAGAATAAAGTATTTATAAGAATAAACATGCTAACCTCCCTGGGGTGTGCGGCTGGCCGGGCGGGCGGCTGCTAACATGGCCGCTGATTAATAGAAAAACTAGGGAAATTCAACACCAAGGGAAGGTAATACCCTCAAGAAAAAGAAACAGTACACTAGAGGAATCTATCCCTGAACACCACAACACCATGGGGAAAAACGCAGATCCCCAGCTCGAAGAACAGATGAAGGAATCGACCCTGAAGACTCAAAAAAGAATACAGATGTGAATGATCTCTCTGACAATGAAATTAGAGAAGAAATTGGTAGGATGTTTAAGGAGCTCAACGAAAAAATGGAGCAGATGTCCAAGAAAATAAAGGAGAACATAAACGAAGCAGTTGAAAGGTCAGTCAATAAACTACGGGAGGAAATGAGAGCAGAAATGAGAACCATGCAAATAGAAATATCATCGCTTAAAAACTAAGTAGACGAAATGAAAAACACAATCGGGGCTCTCAACAGTAGGATGACAGCAACGGAAGAGAGAATCAGTGAGACTGAAGATGAGCTGCAGAAAGCACTCAGAGATCTACATAAGATGGAAAAGACCAGAAAATGGATCAGCAACGGAACAGAGAACAATGGGATGAAGCCAGGCGGAACAACATAAGAATCATCGGAGTCCCAGAGGGACAGGAAAGTAACCCCAAGGAAATTAGAACAGTTAAAAACATCCTGGCTGAAAAGTTCCCCGAGTTAAAGGACGAAGGCACCCAGATCCAAGAAGCCTGACGCTGTACCACCAAGAAGAGACCCCAATAGAAAGACCCCAAGACACATCCTAGTCAAAGTAATGGATGCCATAGACAGAGACATAACTCTTCAGGCAGCAAGATCAAAGAAGGAAATTGTATACAAAGGAACATCCATTCGACTTTCAGCAGACTTCTCAGAAGACACCCTCCAAGCCTGAAGGCAGTGGTGGGATATAGAAAAAAACTTAATGAAATGAATGCCTCAGCAAGAATTCTTTATCCGGCTAAACTCTCACTCAGATTTGAAGGATAGATATACAACTTCTTGGATAAACAACAGCTTAGGAACTTTGTAAAATCAAAACCAACCTTAAAAGAAGGACTGAAAGATCTACTATACGACCGAAACATAACCCAAAAGAACAACCAACCTATTCAGAAAGATGGCACAAAATCCCATGACAATAATCTCTCTCAATGTCAATGGTCTAAATGCACCAGTTAAGAGACACAGAGTGGCAAAATGGATCCACAAAATTGAATCCGACATTCTGCTGCCTTCAAGAAACACACCTGAACAATCAGAGCAAAGACAGGCTCAAAATAAAAGGCTGGAAAACAATCCTTCATTCAAACAACCCATCCAAAAATGCTGGGGTAGCCATACTGGTATCTGACAACATAGACTTCAGGCTGAAGAAGGTCAGAAAGGACAGTGAAGGTCACTTCTTAATAGTCAAGGGATGCATATATCAGGAAGAAATCACGCTATAAAACATATAGGCACCCAATGAGGGGCCAGCAAAATACCTAAAACAACTACTAATAGACTTCAAAGAAGACATTGACAGCAACACAATTGTAGTTGGAGACTTCAACACTGCTCTATCAACCCTGGGGAGATCAACAAGATTGAAACTTACCAAAGAAATACTGGCCCTAAAAGAAGAGATGGAAGAAAGAGGGCTGGTAGACATATACAGGGCATTTCATCCCCAAAAAACTGAATACACTTTCTTCTCCAGTGCACATGGAATATACTCGAAAATAGATCACATGCTGAGCCATAAATCATACCTCCATAAAATCAAGAAGTTAGAAATTGTGCCAACTATTTTTTCAGACCATGATACACTGAAAATAGAAGTTAATTGTACACAAAAACGGAGACCAATACCAAGTACCTGGAAATTAAACAGCTCACTGCTGAACAACCAGCAAGTCATAAAAGAAATCAAAGAGGAAATCCAAAGATTCCTGGAAACAAATGAGACTGAAGACACGAATTACCAGAACTTGTGGGATACAGCGAAAGCAGTGTTAAGAGGCAAGTTCATAGCTCTTCAAACATTCATCAAAAAAAGAAGAAAAGGCCATCATAAACAGTCTGACTTCCCAACTTAAGATCTTAGAGAGTGATCAACAAAAGGAGCCCAACCCAAGCAGAAAGAAAGAAATAATAAAACTTAGAGCAGAAATCAATGAGATGGAATGTCAAAAATTAATCCAGAAGATCAACTGAAACCAAAAGCTGGTTCTTTGAAAAAATAAACAAGATTGACAAACCACTTGCAAGACTTGTAAGAAAAGGAAAAGGCAGAACTCAAATAAATAGATTCAGAAATGAAAATGGGGACATCACAACAGAAACCACAGAAATTCAAAAGATCATCAGAGATTACTATGAGAGCCTGTACGCCACAAAACAAGAGAACCTAGAAGAAATGGACAAATTCCTGAATTCCTATAGCTTTCCCAAGTCTGCAACAAGAAGATTTGGAATACCTCAACAAACCTATCTCCACAGAGGAAATAGAATCGGTAATCAAAAGTCTCCCACAAACACAAAAGCCCAGGTCCAGATGGATTCACCAGTGAATTCTACAAAACCTTTAAAGAGGACCTACTCCCAATTCTTTTTAAGCTCTTCTGGCAAATTGAAGAAACAGAAACACTCCCAAATAGCTTTTTACGAGGCACGTATCACCCTGATACCCAACAAGATGCCACAAAAAAGGAAAACTACAGACCAATCTCCCTGATGAATACAGATGCTAAGATCTTCAACAAAATACTAGCAAATAGAATCCAAAGAGTCATCAAAAAGATTATACACCATGACCAAAGGGGATTCATCCCGGGAATGCAAGGATGGTTCAACATCCACAAGGCAATCAACATAATACATCGATCAACAAAAAGAAAAATAAAAAACCATATGATCATATCAATAGATGCAGAGAAGGCATTTGATAAGATTAAACACCCGTTCATGATAAAAGCTCTCAGTAAAATGTGGGATTGAAGGAAGCTTCCTCAAGATAATCCAGGCCATCTACTACAAGCCCACAGCGAGCATCATTCTCAATGGGGGAAAAACTGAAAGCCTTCCCCTTAAGATCAGGGACAAGACAAGGCTGCCCACTCTCACCACTTCTATTCAATATAGTACTGAAAGTACTTGCCATAGCAATCAGGGAAGAAAAAAAAAGACTTTAAGGGCATCCAGATAGGAAGGGAAGAAGCCAAGTTATCACTATTTGCAGATGACATGATATTATACCTGGAAAACCCAAAACTCTCTACCAAGAGGCTCCTAGAAATAATACATTCCTATAGCAGAGTAGCAGGGTACAAAATCAATACCCAAAAGTCAATGGCCTTCCTATATGCAAACAGCGAAAGAGAAGAAAGGGACATTAAAGAAACTATCCCATTCACAAGTGCCGCAGAAAATCAAATACCTAGGAATCAGTTTGACAAAGAATGTAAAGGATCTCTACAAAGAAAACTACAAAACGTTACTTCAGGAAATAAAAGAAGATCTGAGGAATTGGAGACACATTCCCTGCTCATGGATCGGAAGGGATTAACATTATCAAAATGGTAATACTCCCTAGAGCTTTATACAGATTCAATCGCGGTCCCTATAAAGATACCCATGATGTTCTACAAAGTGGTTGAACAAACACTCCTGAAATTTGTATGGAATAATAAAACTCCACGAATAGCTAAAAACAATCCTTGGGAAAAAGAAGATGGGAGGTATCACTTTCCCCAACCTCAAGCTCTACCTCAGAGCAGTTGTAATTAAGACAGTGTGGTATTGGTATAGAGACAGACCTGTAGACCTATGGAATAGAACTGAGTATCCTGAAACACATTCTCAAATATACAACCACTTAATCTTCGATAAATGAGCAAAAAATATTAAGTGGAGCAAAGAAAGCCTCTTCAACAAATGGTGCTGGGAAAACTGGGCAGCTACATGTAAAAAAATGAACTTAGACCTCCTTCTAACGCCATGCACAAAAGTCAGATCAAAATGGATTCTAGATCTCAACATCAGACATGAATCTATAAGGTACATCGAAGAAAACATAGGAGAAACGCTCTACGACATCGAAACGAAAAGTATCTTTAAAGACGACACACCACTGACCAAGCAAATGGAAGCAAAGGTAAACAAATGGGATTATATAAAACTAAAAAGCTTCTGCAGCTCAAAAGAAACGGTGACCAAGATACAAAGACAATCCACAGAGTGGGAAAGGATATTCACCCAATACCCATCTGACAAGGGGTTAATATCCAGGATATATCAGGCACTGGTAGCACTCCACAAGAAGAAAACAGCCAACCCCATCAAAAAATGGGGAGAAGAAATGAACAGAAGTTTCCAAAAAGAAGAAATTCGAATGGCCAAAAAGGCATATGAAAAAGTGTTCTTCATCTTTAATCATCAGGGAGATGCAAATCAAAACAACAATGAGGTACCATCTCACACCACAGAGACTGGCACACATCCAAAACAGCAAGAACAACCGGTGCTGGCGTGGATGTGGGGAAAAAAGGGACTCTGATCCACTCTTGGTGGGAGTGCCGACTGGCCCAGCCCTTTTGGAAAACAATATGGGCATTCCTCCGAAAACTAGATATTGAGCTCCCATTTGACCCAGTAATAGCACTCCTGGGAATATACCCCAGAGACCAAAAAACACATAGCAAAAACACTATCTGTACTTCTTTATTCATCTCTGCGCTATTCACTATAGCTAGAATCTGGAAACAACCTAAATGCCCGAGAACAGAGGACTGGCTAAAGAAACTGTGGTTCATCTACACTATGGAATACTATGCGGCTGTCAGAAAAGGATGAAATTATGAAATTTACCTGCAAATGGATGGACATGGAAACTATCATGCTGGAGTGAAATTAGTCAGAAGGAAAAGGACAGATATAGAATGACTGCATTCATTAATAGGACATAAATAGATACCAGTGTTTTACTAAATGTGGGAAATGGTAATGGCAGATTAAAACTCACCATTGAATATACACAAAGAGACTTAAAAGTGATAAACTCTAAATATCTGCAGGGCTAGCCACAATGTTTAAAAATAAGAGGGAGAGAGATGCAGAGACAGAGAGAGAGCCAGAGAGAGAAAGAGAGGAACCTGGGGTACCTGCTATTAAGGCAGCCTGGGGGTGGGTGGGTGGGGGGGGGGTGGGGTACATTGGTGGTGGAAATGGGGCACTGGTGGAGGGATGGGTGCTGGTATACTGTATTACCAAGAACAAATTATGAACACCTTTGTAATTGTATGTTTAACGGTGGTATAATAAAAAATTAAAAAA